>JALIGW010000010.1:8645011-8842511 GCA_023053685.1 Diadophis punctatus similis | reverse complement strand
ATATTAACTCCCTCAGAATGGGTTCACAATTTGGGAGTTCTCCTAGACCCACAGCTAAAATTAGACCAACATCTTACAGCAGTGACTAGGGGAGTTTTTGCACAGGTTCGCCTGGTGCACCAATTGCGACCATATTTGGAGAAGGAGGCTCTACTCACGGTCACTCATGCCCTTGTCACCTCCGGATTGGACTACTGTAATGCACTCTACATGGGGCTACCCTTGAAGAGTATTCGGAGACTTCAGCTGGTGCAAAATGGGGCTGCGCGTGCTGTGGTGGGTGTTTCAAGATACACCCACGTAACACCCATACTCCGCCAGCTGCATTGGCTGCCCATTGGTCTCCGGGTACAATTCAAGGTGTTGATCATCATCTTTAAAGCCCTACATGGCTTAGGACCAGGTTACCTCCGGGACCGCATCCTACCTCATACTTCCCTTCGACCGGTTAGGTCCCACAGAGTGGGTCTCCTCCAGGTCCCGTCAACCAAACAATGTCGGCTGGAGGGGCCTAGGGGGAGGGCCTTCTCTGTAGGGGCCCCTGCTCTCTGGAACCAACTCCCCCCAGAGATACGAATTGTCCCCACCTTGCTGGCCTTCCGAAAAGCCGTGAAGACATGGCTCTTCCTGCAGGCGGGGTTTTGAGACGATTTCCATCTCGGTCTCCCCCAAGTATGTATGCTGTTGTATGTTTTTTTAATGTATTTTAAATTGATATTAAATTATATTGTTTAGCTGTTCTTCAATGTTGTACGCCACCCTGAGTCCCCAGGGTCTAGGGCGGCATATAAGAGCACTAAATAAAATAAATAAATAAATAATATTCTAACACATTCATAATAGTTCTTGTATTGTTTCTTAATTGTCTTTTGGGGAGGAACCTGTTTTGGTCGGGGTGAATAATTTCGTTAAGTATTTTTTTAAACCTTTCCGCTATAATCATGGCAGATATTTTATAATTGGCATTTAGCAGTGAGATTGGCCTATAGTTTCTAATTTGTTGGTTATCGGTATCCTCTTTTGATATTAATGTTATAAATGCTTCAGTCCATGAATTTGGCAATCTAGTTCACTCTAAAGCTTCATTATACAGTTCCAGCATTATTCCCTCCAGTGGCTCTTGAAATTTTTTATATATCTCTGCCGGAATCCCATCTGGTCCCAGTGTTTTGTTATTTTTTTGTTTCTTGATTGCCTCCTTCATCTCTGTTAAAGGTATTTTATCGTTTAGCATTTTCCTAGTTCCCTCCTATATATTCGGCAAGTTACTCTTTTCTAATTATTTCTTAATATTTTCTTCTAAAATATCCTCTTGGCTGTATAATGTTTTGAAAAAAATTTGAATAATATTTTTTCCCTCTGACCGGTGATGAAGATTCCCATTCTCCTCCTGTAGTTGCTGTATTAATTTTTTCGTTCTCTTTTTCTTCAATTTATGGGACAGCCATCTCCCTGATTTATTTGCAAATTCAAAAAAATTATGTTTCATTGTTTTAAGGTTCCGTATCATTTCTTCTTGTGATATTAAATTAATTTTATGTTTCATGAAATCTCTTTCTTCTTTAATTTTATTATTATGTGGTTCTTTCTGCAATGTGCATTCCAATTCTTTCAGTTTTCCCTGCAGTGTCATTTGTTGTTTCTTCTTATTATTATTTCTCTTCGCCACATAAGCTATTGTTAAGCCCCGGACATACGCTTTAGTTGTGTCCCATAAATTTTGTAATGTTGTTTGTTCTTTCCAATTTTCTCTAAAGAAAAGTTCAAGTTCTTTTTCCATCATTTGCACATATGATTTTTCTTTTAAAATTTTCAGATTTAATGTCCATCTCGCTTTTTTCCTCTGTCCCTTCCATTTCACTGTTAGTGAATTGTGGTTGGCCCATGTATTCGGCAGTATCTCTATTTCATCTATTTCATCTATATCATTAATCAGTTCTGGGTTCATCCATGCCATATCAATTCTCGACCAAGACTTATGGGGATGGGAGAAAAAAGTGTATTGTTTCTTCTCATAAATTTAGGTCTTGCATCATTTCAGATAATGTATTTGGTAGTTGTCGTCTTTTCTTCTTCTTCTTCTTCTTCTTCTTCTTCTTCTTCTTCTTCTTCTTCTTCTTCTTCTTCTTCATAAATTTAGGTCTTGCATCATTTCAGATAATGTATTTGGTAGTTGTCGTCTTTTCTTCTTCTTCTTCTCCTTCTTCTTCTTCTTCTTCTTCTTCTTCTTCTTCTTCTTCTTCTTCTTCTTCTTCTTCTTCTTATTATTATTATTATTATTATTATTATTATTATTATTATTATTATTATTATTATTATTATTATTTGTTCATGTAGTTTGTCTTATTATCCACCACCGCATTAAAATCACCTATTAGTCATAGATTGTCCCATTCTAACTCTATTATTTTCTGATGTAGTTTGTGATAAAATTTCTTCTGATTAGTGTTTGGTGCATAGATTACCGCTAGGAGGATTCGTGTTTGGCCTGTTGTTATTTCTATCATTAAAGTTCTACATTCTTCATTGACGTATATTAGTCTCAGGTTTAACCATTCTTTTATGTATACCGCTATACCTCTTTTCTTTGTTTGAGCCAATGCCAGATGAAGTTTCCCTAGTTTGGGAAATTTTAGAATACTGCCATATTTTTCTTTGATGTGGACCTCCTGCAAGCAAATGATATCCATATTTTGTCTCTAAAGATTTATCAGTGTTTGTTTTCATTTAACCGGGAATTCATACCGTTTATGTTAAGTGATAACATCTTAATTTCTCCTTTTTCCATCTTATTGGTTGTATGTAGATTTTGGTCCTCCCTTTGCTCTTGTCTCCATTTGTGCTCTTGTCCTGGCTCCTTCCCTTTCATGGCATTCTGTTTCCCTCCATTCTCTTATGTCTTGTTCAGAAAGTTTTTCCTCTGATGTCTGATCTTCTTGACTTCTATTTTCTATCTCCTCTCTACTGTCTTGTTCTTCATCTCCAACTATATAATGCTCATAGAACTCTTGTGTCTTGTCTAAGGAGTCAATTCAGAATTTCTTTTCCTGCCAAGTAATCAGCATACCTTCAGGGATGAGCCACCTGAACATAACTTTGTATTTAATCAATTGTGTAGATAAAAAATGGCAATTCCTTCTTTTTCCCTTACTCTTCTCGGTATTTGTTTCAGGGTTAGGATTTCTTTTCCCTTATAAATCAAGGAATCATCTATTGTCTTACTATAAATTTCATCCCTAATTGTTTTTCTCATAAACCTAACATGTACCTTCCTAGGGAATTTGTGTCTACATGCATAATTTGTATGAATCTTGTAGACCTCATCTATCTCGTTATGGGTCTCTTGTTTATTTTTTTTCAAGGTATCCGCTAACAATTCTGCCATAGTTTTGGAAAATCTTCCTCCTTACTTTCCTTACTTTTGGAATCTGAGGAAGAATGCTGATTTCTCCATTTCCAAATGTGATATTGCCTCCTCAAGGTCTCTATTTATTGCCATCAGTTTACCTTCTGTTGCTTCCAATTCTTCTCTGTTTGTTCTGTTCTACCTTCCACTGTCTTTATTTTCTGTTTATTTCTTGCTATCGTCTCCTGTATTGTACCAATTTTATCATCTAATTTGCAAATGTCCCCTTTCACCTCTCCCATCTCACTCTTTATTTCTTCATGGTTTTTGGTTATTACTTTCTGCATCTTCAGCATTGTTTCTTGGATCAACGTTAGCGTTGACTGCACACTCTGTAATTTGTGCAAATGCTAGGATAAATTGCTGGTTAAATTTTGCAAACCCCAGGAAGATTTGTAGTTGTTTGCGGGTGTGAGGGGGAGCCCAGTCGATCACTGCTTGCACTTTCCCTGGGTCCATTTTCATGCCCTCGTGGGAAATCCTATATCCCAGGTAGTCAATTCTCTCTTTGTGGAATTCACATTTGGAAAGTTTTGTGTAAAGTTTTGCAGTGCGGAGTTTGTTTAGGACCGCTCGGACAAGCTTTACATGCTTGGCTTTTGTCTCTGTATATTAAAATGTCATCTAAGTACACCAGAACCCCTCATGGAGCACCTCATTTATCAGTTGCATAAACATGGCAGGAGTGCCTTGTAATCCAAATGGGAGTACTTTGAATTGGTAACACCCCAAAAGAGTGTTAAAAGCTGTTTTCCATTCGTCCCCTTCCCTAATCCTGATTTGTTCATAAGCCTCTCTTAAGTCCAGTTTTGAAAAAAAAATTCCTTTGTTGATGTGGGCTAACATGTCTTTCATGAGGGGGGAGGGATACACATTCTCCACACTCATAGTGTTAAAATTTCTATACTCTACACAAAGGTGCAAAGACCCGTCTTTCTTCTCTTGGAATAGCATCGGGGCGGCAATTTTTGGTTGTGTGGTTTCGATGAAACCTCTCACCAGGTTTTTATCTATGAAGGCTCTCAATTCCTCTAGTTCCCTGGGGGACATGCTATACATTTTTGCTTTTGGTAAACTTTTATTGAAAGGAAGTGAATGCAAGACAATGCAAAGCAAGGTCTGAGTTCCCCCCAGGCAATTCTGTTAGGATAAAGTGGTTAGAAACCCTTCCTCTCAGTTTGATGTTGAATGAGCCAATCCACAGATGCAAAGTTGTTGTGGAAATGGTTGTCCTGAAAAAGAGATAAGGAGTCATTCCCATGCGCTTCTTCTGTGAGGCTTTCAAACTGAGAGAAAACAGATGCCCCCCCTTGTACATAGCACTTAGCACTTAGACTTATATACCGCTTCATAGTGCTTTACAGCCCTCTCTAAGCGGTTTACAGAATTCAGCATATTGCCCCCAACAATCTGGGTCCCCATTTTACCAACCTCAGAAGGATGGAAGGCTGAGTCAACCTTGAGCCAGTGAGATTTGAACAGCTGAACTGCAGTGCTGCACTTTAACCACTGCGCCACCTCGGCTCTTACATCCCCCAAGGTAAATCAAAGCACAGGGTAAAAGTTGTAAACTAGGGAATTACAGAATACATAGGAAAACAGGATGAGAGCAATAAGTGAGTTAAAGAATCCGAGGTCCCCTCCCCATATGAATGGCAGTATCACGATAGGGATCTGACAACTAGATTCAGCAGTCCAACTGCATTTAAAAGACTAAGGTGACTCTTTTGAAGACAGCAAAGTCCACATTTTGGACAGAGAGGACCACTGGTTTGAAAGAGGGGTCAAAGACGTGTCCCGAAGCGAGACGTTACTGGAACAATGTACATAAATGGTTAAGTGATATTATAGGAAGAACAGTGGAGCACACCCCGGAACTCTTCTTATTAGGAATCATAAAAAAGCAACACCCCAGAAGTATACAGTATCTAATGCTTCATATCATCACAGCTGCAAGGATTACATATGCGCAAAACTGGAAAAACAGCCAAATACTTTCGGACAATATGTTATTGGAAAAAATATATAAGTGTGCAGAGATGGACAGACTGACTATCGAACTTAAAAACCAAAACAATTCAGATTATTATGAAATTTGGTCGAAATGGTATGAATGGGTCAGAAGAGATAAAGGATCAGGAAACGATTGCATGATAAAGAAGATACAAGATTGTAAATATATGGAAATTGTATATATGAAATGTATAAGCAATGTATAAACAAATAATAGATGTGAATAGGTGTAGATCTGCGGTATAATATTGTGATGTTAAAAGCTGAAAAACAATAAAAACATATGAAAAAAAAAGAAAAAAAAGAAAGAGGGGTCAAAGAGGCCATCTATGTCAAAATTGAACAGGGAGAAAAAACATCACAGACATTTATTGGCACTCTGGTCCTTATATCTTCCAGTTCATAGATCATACGATTACTTCACTTCACTTCAGTTCACTATAATAACTTCAGTTATTGAAAGGCACAACTTCAAGCCTAAATGTAAATTTCTAGTTCTTTGTATAATTTAATTGTATTAAATAGACCATAGAATTATAGAATCATTGGGTTGTAAGGCACCTTGGAGATCTTCTAGTTCAGTGGTTCCCAAAGTGGGCGGTACCGCCCCCTGGGGGGGCAATGGGATGCCTTAGGGGGTGCTGAGAGGCAAGGGGGGTGGCAGGGGGGCGCTAAGTGGGGCCAGGGGGCGGCAGGTGGTTTGCCATACAGGTAGCGACCCCGCCGCCCATTTACACCCAATCGCCACACTTTTCCCACCATGCTTTTCCCGCCACTCGGCAGCAGGTTGTGTGGAGGAGGGGCAGCAGGGGACCCACTGCCCTCCCCTCGCCTGCCCTCTGTGCACGAAAATGCCTGCCCTGAACTCCTCGCCACTCCTGCCCCAGCCTCACTAAACCACGCTTCTTTGCTGGCCTCGGAGCTGAAGGAACAGAAAGGCAGGAGGGAGGAGAGGGAGAAGGTCGGCTGCCAACCAGATGGGACTCCCACCGGGAGAAGGGCACTGAAAGGAAAGCAAAGGGGAGAAGGAGGCGGCAGAGACACCTCCTGCTGTTCCGCTGCCACTTTCGCGGGATCACGAGGGAAAACGCCGCCCAGGGAGAGGAGATCGGACTTCGTGGGTCCTAAGGAGGCGAAGGCGGCATGGTAATCCCTGGAATGATCTCGGCAGAGAAAAACACCTGCAGCTGGTGCTTGCTTTGTTAGCAGGGAGCACCGGTCTGTCCTAAGTGAGGTGAGGACTGAGGAAATGCGTTACTCATTGCTGGCTGCAGATCAGATCAGATTAAGGCTTAATTTAATTAAAGGCAAATCCCACGAAGTTCAGTTGAGTTGAGAGAAACGCAGACAGTACAGGATCGCAGCCTTTTTTTCTGGATGGGCAGGCATGAAATCGCTTATGTGAGAATTGTAATAGCTGTCTTCATCAAGACAATGTAATATATAGAAGAGTAAAACCTCCTTTCTTCCCCTAATACCAGTGGCACTGATCTAGTGTTATCAAAAGTGTGTGTATATAGTTCAAATGTACATCAACAGGAAGTTCTATGTAATGTGATTGAGTTTAATTTAGAATAGAATAGAATAGAATAGAATAGAATAGAATAGAATAGAATAGAATAGAATAGAATAGAATAGAATAGAATAGAATAGAATAGAATAGAATAGAATAGAATAGAATAGAATAGAATAGAGGAATGGAATGGAATGGAATGGAATGGAATGGAATGGAATGGAATGGAATGGAATGGAATGGAATGGTTCCTCTTGGAAAGGGAGAGAGAGAGAAGAAAGAGAGAGAGAGAGAGAAGAAAAAAGAGAAAGAAAGAAAGAAAGAGAAAGAGAGAAAGAGAAAGGAAGGAAGGGGGAGAGAGAGACAAAGAAAGAAGAAAGGAAAGAAGGAAAGGAAAGAAGGAAAGTGGGAGAGGAGGAAAGGAAAGGAACAGGGGAAAGGAAAGTTAAGGGAAGGGAAGGGGGAGGGAGGGAGGGGAGGGGAGGAAAGGAATGGGAAAGGAAAGGAAAGGAAAGGAAAAAGGAAAGGAAAGAAAGAAAGAGAGAGGGAGAAAGAAAGAAAGAAAGAAAGAAAGAAAGAAAGAAAGAAAGAAAGAAAGAAAGAAAGAAAGAAAGAAAGAAAGAAAGAAAGAAAGAAAGAAAGAAAGAAAGAAAGAAAGATGTTAGGAAGGAAGACAGAAAGAAAGATGTTAGGAAGGAAAAAAGACAGACAGACAGAAAGAAAGATGGTAGGAAGGAAGGAAGATGTTAGGAAGGAAGGAAGACAGAAAGAAAGAAAGAGAGGGGGGAGGAAGAAAGAAAGAAAGAAAGAAAGAAAGAAAGAAAGAAAGAAAGAAAGAAAGAAAGAAAGAAAGAGGGAGACAGACAGACAGACAGACAGACAGACAGAAAGATGTTAGGAAGGAAGGAAGACAGACAGAAAGAAAGGGAAAAAAGATGTTAGGAAGGAAGAAAGACAGCAAAAAAAACCCAAAGATGTTAGGAAGGAAGGCAGACAGACAGAAAGAAAAAGAAAGATGGTAGGAGGGAAGGAAGGAAGACAGAAAGAAAGATGTTAGGAAGGAAAGAAGAAAGACAGACAGACAGACAGACAGACAGAACGAAAGAACGAAAGAACGAAAGAACGAAAGAATGAAAGAACGAAAGAAAGAAAGAAAGAAAGAAAGAAAGAAAGAAAGAAAGAAAGAAAGAAAGAAAGAAAGAAAGAAAGAAAGAAAGAAAGAAAGAAAGAAAGAAGAGAGGGGGAGACAGAAAGAAAGAAAGAAAGAAAGAAAGAAAGAAAGAAAGAAAGAAAGAAAGAAAGAAAGAAAGAAAGAAAGAAAGAAAGAAAGAAAGAAAGAAAGAAAGAAAGAAAAAGAGAGAGGGGGGGGAAGACAGACAGAAAGGAAGATGGTAGGAAGGAAGGAAGGAAGGAAGGAAGGAAGGAAGGAAGGAAGGAAGGAAGGAAGGAAGGAAGGAAGGAAGGAAGGAAGGAAGGAAAAAAAGATGTTAGGAAGGAAGAAAGATAGACAGGGAAAAAAGATGTTAGGAAGGAAGAAAGACAGAAAAAGAAAAAGAAAGATGTTAGGAAGGAAGGAAGAGAGAAAGAAAGAAAAAGAAAGATGGTAGGAAGGAAGGAAGGAAGGAAGACAGAAAGAAAGATGTTAGGAAGGAAGAAAGACAAAAAGAAAGAGAGAGAGAGAGAGGGGGGGGGAGGAAGACAGAAAGAAAGAAAGATGGTAGGAAGGAAAGAAGACAGAAAGAAAGAAAAAAGAAAGAAAAATGGTAGGAAGGAAGGAAGACAGAAAGAAAGAAAAAGAAGGAAAGAAGGGGGAAGGGAGGGAAGAAAGACAAAGAAAGAAAGATGGTAGGAAGGAAGGAAGGAAGGAAGGAAGGAAGGAAGGAAGGAAGGAAGGAAGGAAGATAGAAAATAGAAAGAAAGATGGTAGGAAGGAAGACAGACAAAGAAAGGAAAGAAAGATGGTAGGAGGGAAGAAAGAAGAAGAAAGAGAAGAAGAAAGAGAAAGAAAGAAAGAAAGAAAGAAAGAAAGAAAGAAAGAAAGAAAGAAAGAAAGAAAGGTGGTAGGAAGGAAGGAAGGAAGGAAGGAAGGAAGGAAGGAAGGAAGGAAGGAAGGAAGGAAGGAAGGAAGGAAGGAAGGAAGGAAGATGGTAGAAAGAAAGGCAGACAGAAAGAAAGATTGTAGGAAGGAAAGAAAGACAGACAGAAAAAGGAAAGAAAGAAAGATGTAGGAAGGAAGGAAGGAAAGAAGACAGATAGAAAAAGGAGGAAGGGAAGGGAGGGAGGGAGGGAAGAAAGAAAGAAAGAAAGAAAGAAGAAAGAAAGAAAGAAGAAAGACTCTATGCCCAAAATTTTGGTTGCTAAGCAAAGAGCGTTGTTAAGTGAGTTTCACCACATTTTACAAAGTTGCCACGCCCACCCGGTCACCTGACCACCAAGCCACACCCACCTGAAGGGGTGGTGGTGGTGAGGATGAGTTTTTGTAGCACCAAGGGGGCGGTGGCCTGAAAAAGTTTGGGAACCACTGTTCTAGTTCAATCCCTTGCTCAATCCTTATACAATTTCAGACAAATGTTTATCTAATTTTTTCTTGAAAGCCCCCAGCGATGCAGCACCCTCAACTCCAAGGGACTAGCTGCTCCATTGATTAATTGTTCTCACTGTCAGGAAATTTTACTGGCACTCTGGTCCTTACTATCATTTACTGGCTCTCTGGTCTTATATCTTCCAGTTCATAGATCATACGATTACTTCATTTCACTTCAGTTCACTATAATAACTTCAGTTATTGAAAGGCACAACTTCAACCCTAAATGTAAATTTCTAGTTCTTTGTATAATTTAATTGTATTAAATAGACCATAGAATTATAGAATCATTGGGTTGTAAGGCACCTTGGAGATCTTCTAGTTCAATCCCTTGCTCAATCCTTATACAATTTCAGACAAATGTTTATCTATCTTTTTCCTGAAAACCCCCAGCAATGCAGCACCCTCAACTCCAAGGGACTAGCTGCTCCATTGATTAATTGTTCTCACTGTCAGGAAATTTACTGGCACTCTGGTCCTTACTATCTTCCAATTCATAAATCATATGATTACATCACTTCAGTTCACTTTACTATAATCACTTCAGTTATTGAAAGACACACTCAATATTTAGCATTACATTCAAGCCTAAATGTAAATTTCTTGTTTAGCTTGAGCCCTGGTCATCACTTTGGCTGCCAGTTGAGAGGCAAGGGTTTGATCACTTCAGGTTTCCTGCTATTAAACTGAGGCTTTCTGGATAGTGCGTCTGCTAAAAGGTTTTTTCCCCCAGGGAAGTATTTTAGGTTGAAATTGAAACATTTGAAATGTAAATTTCAAATTCTTTTTTTCTTTTTCTTTTTTTTTCAAAATATCAAATCAATGCGGTGAACAGTGTGGCACCTGAGTACATACATTCTAATACAAATAAACCTAATCAAATTAATCATAATCCTTAAATTCAATCCGCTTACATGTTTCTAATAATAATGCATACTTATATTAATTTATAGTCTATCATTTTTCAATTATTCCACATTTTCTCTTACTACTTTCATTTTGTAATATAAAAAATCTATACTAATATTCCCCCTTTTCTTATTTCTATTACTTATTCTAGCTTTTGATCATAGCACCCTTTAATTTAAAAAACAAGCTTTTCCTTTTTTTCTTTTCTAACTTCTAATTATGACACCTACTTAAAAGAGGAAAAAGGAAAAGGACGAAGAGAGCAAGAGGAAAAAAAGTAACTCATAACAACAACAAAAAGAGCATCCATCTATCATCCCTTGCCCGCTTCCATACTTTATTTGCTATGGTTTACATAAAAATACAATATACAATATAAAAATAAGAAGAATATCATCTATCCATTGTCCCTTGCCTGCCTCGAAAATTTAATTGCTGTGCTTTTTTTTTTTTACTTGCCTCCCAAATTCCTCTCTTAAATCTAATTCTTGGGTGTTTAATCCCATCTGCCCTCTTCCACCGCCTAGTTTCTAACATTTCTACCCAAGCCCCTATCTTGCTTTCAGACCTCTCTTCCCCCTCTGATATATTCTCGCCCTGGTTTAATTCATCCGCCATTATTATTTCCACTGTTGTCTCCTCTTTGTCTTTGTCTTCATTCTTCATTCCTTCTGTTGACTCCTCCTTTTCCTGGGCATCTTAGTCTTTGCTCATCATCTCTTGGATGGTATTCTCCATTCATTCCATAGTCTCCTTAAATTCTTTCTCCATAATTTTTTTTTAATTTTTGAAAAGTAAATCCATGTCTTGTACAATTCCACTCATCTCTCCTTTATTAGATACCTTGTATTTTTTAATCAGTTTTTTATCAAACTGTCCAAGAAGCTATTTATTCAATTTTTAAGTTACTAGTCCCAATTCTTTATGTCCCATTAACAGTCAGCTCCATTTAAATAGTTCCAGAGGTTAAACTTGAGTCTCCAATAATCCAATAGTCATAGAGGGGCTAGAAGTAATTCAATAAAAGTTTTCACACAACTTCATTTAAATATTTCCAAGTTTATAAAATGAATTTATTTCCTAATCTGCAGTTTTCTCTTTCATCAGCAGGTGGCACTCTCAGCTTAGAATTCAATATAGCCAAGTTTCCAGCATATTTTTAATTATAACAAAGTTATAAAAAACAGAATAAGGTTTTTTTAAAAAATAATAATCTTTATTCGGTTTTTTTGTTAAAAAAATACAGAAAAAAAGAAAACAAACGTACAAAACAAACAAGACAGAACACAAACACAAAATAGAACAGAAGTTACACAGTTACACATCGAATACTTACTCATTTTAACAGCTTTTTCAAAATATTACTATATCCAGTTTTATGTTACCTTGTTATTTGGTTTCTTTTAACCTTTATTAATCTTAGTCTAAATCTATCTAACTTAATGTTTGTTTAAACTCTTACCATATTTCCCATATCTATAGCATATATATAAATAATTCTCATTTTGTTCTTATGAAGAAGGAATATAAACACACACACACACACACACACACACACACACACACACACACACACACACACACACACACACACACACACACATATATATATATATATATATATATATATATATATATATATATATATATATATATATATATAAATTTCTTAATCAAATCTTGTTCTGTGACCAGATTTTTAAGTTCTTATTTTGTTTTAACCAGCTGTACCATTTTCTCCATACTTCATAAAATTCGGAGTCTTCTTTTCCATGTATCTCCATTGTTAATTTACACATTTCTGAGCATTCTAATATTTTTCTAATTACCATATTTGAGGTAGGGATATTGTTCTGTTTTATTTATTTATTAGTTGTTCTTATAAGCCGCCCAACTCCCGTAAGACTCAGGGCGGCGTACAGCATAAGAAAAGAACAATCAATAAGACACAATAATCACAATTTTAAAAAGATTACAAAAATTAAAAAAAAAACCATCATTCATACATGGGGGAATTGATCTCAGTTTCACTCCACCTGCAGGAAGAGCCATGTTTTCACAGCTTTACGGAAGGCCAGCAGGGTGGGGATAGTCCGGATCTCTGGAGGGAGTTGGTTCCAGAGAGATGGAGCTCCCACAGAGAAGGCTCTCCCCCTCGGCCCCGCCAACTGGCATTGCTTGATTGATGAGACCTGGAGGAGACCAACTCTGTGGGACCTAACCAGTCATAGGGAGGTATGTGGTAGGATGCGGTCCCGGAGGTAACCTGGCCCTGAGCCATGTAGGGCTTTAAAGGTTAAAACCAACACCTTAAATTGCGTCCGGAGACTAATGGGCAGCCAATGCAGCTGGCGAAGAATAGGTGTTACGTGGGTGTATCTAGGAACACCCACTACAGCTCCCGCAGCTGCATTTTGCACCAGTTGCAGTCTCCGGATACTCTTTAGGGGTAGCCCCATGTAGAGCACGTTACAGTAGTCCAGCCATGAGGTGATGAGGGCGTGAGCGACCGTGAGTAAGGCCTCCCTCTCCAAGTAGGGTCGCAATTGGTGCACCAGGCGAACCTGTGCAAAGGTCCCCCTAGCCACAGCTGACAGATGTTGATCCAATTTTAGCTGTGGATCTAGGAGAACACCCAAATTGCGAACCCGTTCTGAGGGAGTTAATTTCTCTCTCCCAAGAACCAAGGAGGGGCAATTGACATAGTCCCTAGGGGGCAATATCCACAGCCACTTGGTCTTGTCAGGGTTGAGCTTGAGCCTGTTCATTCCCATTGAGACCCTAACATCGTCCAGGCATCGGCACATCACATCCACCGCTTCCCTGAATTGAGACGGGGTGGAGATGTACAACTGGGTATCATCAGCGTATTGCTGGAACCTCACCCCGTGTCGTCGGATGATCTTACCCAGTGGTTTCATGTAGATGTTAAACAGGATTCGGTGAAAGGACTGAGCCCTGAGGCACCCCGCAAATCAGCGGGCTAGGGCTCGACCTCTGGCCTCCTGTCAACACCGACTGTGTCCTATCGGAGAGGTAGGAGGAGAACCACCATAAAACAGTGCCTCCCACTCCCACCTCGCCGAGACGGCGCAGAAGGATACCATGGTCAATGGTATCGAAAGCCGCTGAGAGGTCAAGTAGCGGAATGGAGGAATGATCCCCATCCGGGATCAGATCAGGTTCCATCTTGCTCAGCCCGAGTACCTGGTAACCAGGGATGTCAGGGCCCTGGGCTCAAGCTGCTGCTGTTGAATGCCAGGTCAATTAACAACAAGGCCCCCCTTATCCGGGATTTAATCTTGGAGGAGGGGGCGGACCTGGCATGTATTACTGAGACCTGGCTGGGCGAGGAGGGGGGGGTCCCCCTCTCCGAGATGTGCCCAGACGGGTTCTCAGTGCAGCATCAGCCGCGACCCCAGGGAAGGGGTGGAGGAGTGGCTATTATAGCTCGCCAAAGTCTGTGCCCTTGGAGGATCCCTGCCCCGGAGATTGTTGGGTGTGAGACGCTCCTTCTGAAGTTGGACTTAGGGGTACAGGTGGGCCTTTTGCTAACGTACTTGCCTCCTAGCTGCGTTGCTAAGGCCCTGCCTGTTCTGCTCGAGGCGATAGCCGGGCTGGCGATTGAGTTCCCCAGGTTGATGGTGCTGGGGGACTTCAACCTGCCATCGCCCGGCGAAACCTCGGAGGCAGTCCAGGAGTTCATGGCTTCCATGACAACCATGGACCTGACCCAAGTAGTTCAGGGTCCGACTCATGAGGGTGGTCACACACTTGACCTTGTGTTTCTCTCGGGGCAGTGGAGAGATGATCTGAGGCTGAGGGGTTTAGTCACAATACCCTTGTCATGGTCAGATCATTTCCTCCTGAGGTTGGATTTTATGGCACCACTCCTCCACCGCAAGGAGGCGGGATCGATTAAGTGGTTCCGCCCCAGGCGCCTAATGGAATCCGAAGGATTTCAGAGGGAACTTGGGGAAATACCTGAATCCCTGGTACACAATTCATCTGAGGACCTAGTGGCTGCCTGGAACCGGGCAGCGTCAGGGGCCTTAGATCGGATTGCGCCTTTGCGGCCTCTCCGTGGCAGCGGATCCAGGAGGGATCCTTGGTTCACTGAGGAACTCCGGGAGATGAAGCGCCTAAAGAGACGCCTAGAGCGACGATGGAGGCTAGTAAAGCTGAATCTGATCGGACACTTTTAAGAACTTGCATTAAGTCTTACTTAGTGGCAATACGGGCGGCAAAATGCGCGTATTTTTCTGCCCGTATTGCGTCCGCCGGCTCCCGCCCAGCCGCCCTGTTTAGGGTAACGCGCTCCCTGCTTGCAAAGGGGGGGAGCGAAGAACCCTTGCAGGGTAGAGCTGAGGAATTTTCGCAGTTCCTGGCGGATAAAATCACTCAGATTCGGACAGACCTGGACTCCATTTGGACAGAGCAGGCCGAGATGACAGAGGCGAGTCTTAGTCCTGTTATTTGGGAGGAGTTTGAGCCTATCACTCCTGAGGATGTGGACAAGGCCATAGGAGCGATGAGCGCCTCCACTTGTTTATTGGACCCGTGTCCCTCCTGGCTGGTTTCGGCTAGCAGGGAGGTGACACGCGGCTGGCTCCAGGCGGTTGTGATCGCATCTTTGAGAGAGGGGTCCATCCCGCAGCCCTTAAAAGCTGCGGTGGTGAGGCCTCTCCTCAAGAAGCCTTCCCTGGACCCAGCGGATTTAAAGAACTTCCGTCCAGTCTCCAACTTACCCTTCGTGGGTAAAGTTGTCGAGAAAGTGGTGTCGCTCCAACTCCTGCGGTTATTGGAGGAAACGGATTATCTGGATCCCTTTCAATCGGGTTTCAGGCGCGGCTACAGTACGGAGACTGCTTTGGTCGCTCTGATGGATGATCTCTGGCGAGCCCGAGATGGAGGTCATTCCTCCATCTTGGTGTTACTTGACCTCTCAGTGGCTTTCGATACTATCGACCATGGTATCCTTCTGCGTCGTCTCGGGGAGATGGGAGTGGGGGGCACCGTTCTTCGGTGGTCCTCCTCCTTTCTCTCCGACAGGACGCAGTCGGTGTTGATAGGAGGGCAGAGGTCAGCCCCTAGGCCCCTGCTTTGCGGGGTGCCACAGGGCTCGGTCCTCTCTCCCATCCTGTTCAACATTTACATGAAACCGTTGGGTGAGATCATCCGACGACACGGGGTGAGGTATCAGCAGTATGCTGATGATACCCAGTTGTACATCTCCACTCCGTGTCAGTTCAGTGAAGCAGTTAATGTAATGTGCCGCTGCCTGGACGATGTAAGGGTCTGGATGGGAGTGAATAGACTCAGGCTCAACCCAGACAAGACTGAGTGGCTTTGGATATTGCCTCCCAAGGATTATGTCGACTGTCCCTCCTTGGTTCTTGGGGGAGAAAAATTGACTCCCTCAGAACGGGTCCGCAATTTGGGTGTCCTCCTAGATCCACAGCTTAAATTGGAGCAACATCTTTCAGCTGTGGCTAGGGGGACCTTTGCACAGGTGCGTCTTGTGCACCAATTGCGACCCTACTTGGAGAGGGAGGCTTTGCTCACAGTCACTCATGCCCTTGTCACCTCACGGCTTGACTACTGTAACGGGCTCTACATGGGGCTACCCTCGAAGAGCATCCGGAGACTACAATTGGTACAGAATGCAGCTGCGCGAGCTGTGGTGGGTGTACCGAGATACACCCACGTAACACCCATCCTCCGCCAGCTGCATTGGCTACCCATTGGTCTCCGGTCGCAATTCAAGGTGTTGGTTTTGACCTTTAAAGCCCTACATGGCTCAGGGCCAGGTTATATTCGGGACCGCATCCTGCCACATTCCTCCCTACGACCAGTGAGGTCCCACAGAGAGGGCCTCCTCCAGGTCCCGTCTGCCAAACAATGCCGGCTGGCGGGCCCACGGGGGAGGGCCTTCTCTGTGGGAGCCCCATCTCTCTGGAACCAACTCCCACCAGAGATCCGGACTATCCCCACCCTACTGGCCTTCCGCAAGGCAGTAAAAACGTGGCTCTTCCGGCAGGCGGGATGAAGAGATGATTCCCCCAAGGATGAATGGCTTTTTATATCGTAATATGATGTTTTTAAATGCCTTTTTTAATCTGTAGTTCTAATCTCTGCTGTAAGCCGCCCTGAGTCCCAAGGGATTGGGCGGCCTATAAGAACTCTTAATAAATAAATAAATAAATAAATCCCAGGCTCACCAGAGATCATCCATCAGGGTGACCAAAGCAGTTTCCGTGCTGTAGCCGGGCCTGAAACCCGATTGAAAGGGATCTAGATATTCAATGTCATCCAATAACCATAGGAGCTGGAGTGCCACCACTTTCTCTACAACCTTACCCACAAAGGGCAGGTTGGAGACTGGACGGAAGTTCTTTAAATCCGCTGGGCCCAGGGAAGGCTTCTTGAGGAGGGGCCTCACCACCGCAACTTTTAAGGGTTGCGGCATGGATCCCTCTCTCAAGGAAGTGTTCACAACCACCTGGAGCCAGCCATGTGAAGCCTCCTTGCTGGCCAAAACCAGCCAGGAGGGACACGGGTCCAACATACAAGTGGAGGCGCTCCTTGCTCCCATGGCCTTGTCTACATCATCAGGAGTGACTGGGTCAAATTCGTCCCATAAAACCAGACTAAGACCTGTCCCTGTCAACTCGGCTAGCCCTGTCAATCGGAGTCCAGGTTCGTCCGAATCTGAGTGATTTTATCCGCCAGCAAATTCCTCAGCTCTGCCCTGCAAGTGTTCCTCGCCTCCCCCCTTAGCAAGGAGGGAACAAATCACCTTAAACAGGGCAGCTGGGCGTGAATTGGCGGATGCAATAAGAGCGGGAAAATGCGAACATTTTGCCACCTGTATCGCCACTAAATAAGACCTAATAAAGGTTCTTAGTAGTGTTCGATCAGATTCAGCTTTACTGGCTCTCCAGCATCGCTCTAGACGTCTCTTGTGGCATTTCATCTCCCGGAGCTCCTCTGTAAACCAGGGAGCTTTCCAGGATCCACTGCCATGGAGAGGTCGCAAAGGCGCAATCCGATCCAATGCCCCTGATGCCGCTCTATTCCAGGCAGCTACCAGGGACTCAGATGAATTGTGTACTAGGGATTCAGGTATCTCCCCAAGTTCCCTCTGGAATCCTTCTGGTTCCATTAGGTGCCTGGGGTGGAACCACTTAATCGGTCCCACCTCCCTGCGGAGGAGGAGTGGGGCCATGAAATCTAACCTCAGTAGGAAATGATCTGACCAATTCTGCGCATACAATAATCTGGCTGCGGTTGTTATATGTAATATTAAGTAGCATTCCTCTCTAGTAAATTTTGTCCGAAAGATTCCCAGTAAAAACATTTCTGGTTTTAGATCAATTTTCTGTTTTATAATCTCCTCTAACCAGTTTCTAATTTTCTTCCAGTATATTTTAACCTTAGGGCAGGTCCATCACATATGATAGTAGGTCCCTAATTCTTTTTTGCACTTTCAGCACTTCGGGGATACTGTTGGAAACATCTTTGCCAGTCGTGCCGGAGGGAGGTGCCAGCGGTAGAACATTTTATAGATATTCTCCTTATATGATGCAGCTAATGTCAATTTATAATTTATTCCCCGAATTTTATCCCATTCTATCGAATTAATCGTATACCCAAAATTTTGCGTCCATGCAATCATGTTACCTTTAGCCACTTCCTCCTTTAATTTAATTTGCAATTGAAAATTGTATAATTTCAAAATCAATTTTGCATCTGGGCCAAAAAATATTTTGTCTAATCCATTTGTGTTTTGAAAACCAAATTGGGATGAGTCTTTCTTGTATCATGTTTGTATCTGGAGGTAATGCCACCAATCGAATTCCATTCCAATTGTTCTGAGTCTTGCCTAGTCTGAAGATTATTTTGATTGTCCAAGAGTTGTTGATATGTTATAGTTTTCGTCTCAGAGGTTTGGGTATATAATTGCTTCAGCCATTTGGGGATTTTTGTGTAATGTTCATTTTTTATTTTAAGCCAAGTTTCTAGTAATGGACCTCTTATATAGTGTCTCTGAAAGTAAGTGTGTGCTTTATGTTTCCCACCCCACAGGAAGGTGTGCCAGCCTGCTTGAAGGTTGAAGCCTTCTAGTGTTAAGATTCTTCTATTTTGTAACAAGACCCATTCTTTCAACCAGTTTAATGTGGCAGCATTGTAGTAACCTTCCCAATCAGGGAGTCCGAATCCGCCTCTATTCCTACCATCATACAATGCCTTTGTTTTAATTCTGGCTTTTTTCTTCGACCATATAAATTTAAGGACCATGTTATTTAATTCTTTTTAAGTTTTATCGGCACAATTTGAAATAAGAATAATATCTTGGGTAAAACATTCATTTTAATGACTGCAATTTTACCCAGTAATGATAGCTGTAGTTTGGCCCAGGTCTCTAATTCCTTCTGTATTTTTTTATTTAATTTTGTATAATTGTCTTCCTTGATTGAGCTGCATTTAGCTGTTAGCCATAACCCTAGGTATTTTACTTTTTTAGCTGTTTTAATTCCCAATACTGTTTCCAAGGCACTTTTTTGTATTTCCATTATGTTTTTCGTTATTATTTTTGTTTTTTCCTTATTAATTTTTAGTCCCGCCACCTTTCCAAATTTCTCTATCTCTTCAATTAACATTGGTCCCGACTCCAGGGGGTCTGTAAGGATTGCCTCTCCATTCACTTACAAAGTACGAACTTCTGAGCCAGGTAGGTCAAAAGGATTCCTTTATTAGCAATTGTGATAACATCCCATTCATTCAAAGCAAGATCTAAATACCCTTAGGCAAAGCAAGTACATTTAAACCTTAGCGACTCTCCCCATTAGGCAGAATGCAAATCCTGACCAATACACAAGGTGTGAAAGTCCTCTGCTCTGGGAATCCGGATGAGTGTACGTTTCCACAGAGCCCTTTCCGTTCAAATTAACTTACATTGCCCCTCATAAATCCTATCCTAAGATAAAAAGGTTCCCAGATGTCTGGCACCAGGATATGTGTTATAAATGTCAGTTGATCCAAGCAATGTTGATAAATCAAATTTGAGACCCCCCTTCTCTCTCTGAATGGCAGAACCACTCTTTGGGGTTCTGACATGCTGCCCCCTAAAAAAAACCTTCTCTTATTGAATGGCAGAGTCACTGGATGCGGCCCCCTTAAAAAGAAAAAAAATCCACCTGTAAAAGACATAAACACAATCAATTATAATATATTAACAAGGTTTGTTAGGGTATTGGGAATGAAATCTTCTCAGTAAAGTGGCGGCTTAAACATGTTGTTTAGCAACCCACTTGTTCTGTGATGAAGGCAAATGTTTCCAAGCAACCAGATACTAGTTTTTTCCTCTGTGGTTCCGAGAATCAAGAATTTCCTTGATTTCAAAATGTTGTACTCCTTCTATCATGATTGGAACAGGTGGTGCAGATACAGGTGGTCTGAGTGACAAGGTTACCTCCCTCTTGAGTAAACTAATGTGAAACTAATGTGAAACTATGTGAAACTGTGTGAAATGTAAACTAATGTGAAACTCCTGGGTGGACTTGTCTGAGTGTTTTTGGAAGGAGTAATTCAACTGCTACTGGGTTGATGATCCTAATAATAGGAAAAGGTCCAATGAAATTTGGCCCTAATTTTTTGGATGGTTGTAACAATTTCAGGAATTTTGTATATAAGTATACTCTATCCCCAACATGGAAAGGTTTGGGCTTGATTCTTCTCTTGTCAGCTTGAATTTTTAAAGCCTCTCTAGCTTCCTTTAAGGCTAATCTGACCACTGGCCATGTGTTTTGTAAATTCTCTATCCACTCCTTTAATGAAGGGATCGTGGGTTTTTCTGTGGGTAATTCAGGCATTGGGCTGAAATCCTGACCTGTGGCTACTCTAAAAGGGGTAAAACCAGTACTTGAATGTACAGAATTATCAAATGCAACCTCTGCGAAACATAAAAGTTCAGTCCAATTGTCCTGTTGAAAATGAATAAAACATCTTAGATATTGTTCCAAAACCGAGTTTGTTCGTTAACAATTTCCATTAGTAGCCGGGTGGTGGATGGAGCTTAATCCTTGGGTGGTACCAAGTAAGCCCAAAAATGCCTTCCAAAAGTTGGAGGTGAATTGGACTCCCCTATCCAAGATGATTCTTTGTGGGGCTCCATGAAGATGATAATGTGTATTAGAAACAATCTGGCTAAGCCTTTAGCAGTTAGGATTTTCTGGCAAGGTATAAAATGTGCTTGTTTTGAAAACAAGTCTGTCACAACTCAAATGACTGTGTTTACCCCACTTTCTGGTAGTACTACAATAAAATCCATAGCAATTTCTTTCCATGGCGCTGACGGCTCGGCTACCTTCTGTAGGAGTCCTGGGGTTTTCCCTTGTCGTCTTTTTGCCGCAGCACAAATGGGGCAACTCGCTACATAGCTTTCTATGTCCTTTTTTTAGCGATGGCCACCAAAATTGTCTCTTTATTAAGTGTAAGGTTTTTACAAAACCAAAGTGTCCAGCTATTTTTGAGTTATGACACCTTTCCATTAAGCGTAATCTTTGGCTAGCAGGCACATATAGTTTCTCTCCTACCCAAGCTAAGTCATCTTTCATCAAGCAACTGGATTTGTGGTTCAAAAACCATTCATCGTTGATTAATGCTTGTCTAAAAACCCGAATGATGTCGTCGTTTGTCAATGTGTCTTGTCCTCCTTGGGACCTGGTGCTTACTTTGGCTGCCAATTGATTAGTTTGTACTATGGGTTTAACTACCTCTGACTTCACACTATTGTATTGTGGTTTTCTGGATAGTGCATCTGCCAGAAAGTCCCCCCCCCCGGGGATAAATTTAAGAGTAAACTCGAACCATTTGAAATATTGAGCCCAACGAACTTGTTTTGGGGATAGTTTCCTTGGTGTCTTTAGGGCTTCTAAGTTTTTATGATAAGTCCAGACTTCAAAAGGAATCTTACTCCCTTCTAAGAAATGTCTCTTCTTTTTCCCAAATAGTCCACCTTTGTTCAGTTTCACTTAATTTCCTGGATGTATACGCACATGGCTGTAGTTGCCCTTGCTCATTTTTCTGAAGTACGATTGCCCCTATTGCAACATTGCTAGCAACTGCTTGTATGATGAAAGGTTTTTCTGTGTCTGGGTGCTTTAGAATTGGTTCTGCTGAGAACAGCCGTTTGAGTTTTTCGAATGCTGCTTGGCATTCCATTGTCCAATTCACGGGCTGTCTCGGTTTAGGATTTCCCTCCCCCTTCATTCTTAACAATCTCGTGATGGGCAGGGCGATTTGAGTGAACGCCGGGATAAATTGGCAATAGAAATTTGTGAACCCCAGGAAGCTTTGTAGCTGTTTGCGTGTGCGAGACGTGTCCCAATCCAATACCGCCTGCACTTTTTGAGGGTCCATTTCTATGCCGTGGTGTGAAATACGATACCCCAAGTAGTCAATTTTTTCTTGGTGGAATTCACATTTTGAGAGTTTGGCATAAAGTTTTGCATCGCAGAGTTTGCTTAGCACCGCCATGACTAGTTTAACGTGCTCAGCTTTGGTCTCTGAGTATAAGAGAATATCATCTAAATAAACAAGAACCCCTTTATATAAATGTTCATGCAAAACATCATTTATTAATTGCATGAACACTGCGGGTGCCCCTTGTAGCCCCAAAGGGAGCACTTTGAATTGGTAGCACCCCAGGGGGGTGTTAAATGTAGTTTTCCATTCATCCCCCTCCTTAATCCTGATTCGATAGTATGCCTCCCTTATGTCTAGTTTGGAAAAAAATTTCCTTTAGCGAGGTGTGCAAGCATATCTTTCATCAGGGGAAGGGGATACATGTTTTCAACGCTGATCATATTTAGGTTACAAGAATCCACGCATAAACGTTTTGTGCTGTCTTTTTTCTCCCTAAATAACACTGGGGCTGCAATCTTTGGTCGGGCTGGCTCAATAAAACCCCTTGCTAGGTTTTTCTCAATGAAAGCTCTCAGTTCTTCTAACTCCCCCGGTGACATGCTATACATTTTTGGTTTAGGCAGTTTAGCCCCGGGTAAGATTTCTATTGCACAGTCAGTGGGGCGATGTGGAGGAAGTTTATCTGAGGCTGTTTCACTAAAAATTTCAGCCAAATCCTTGTATTCCTTGGGTATGCCTTCTGTTGGCACGCTATAATCAGGCATGGCTGTTTCCCTGCGTTCTCCCCCCTCAGTTCCTATCAGTGGATCCTCTGCAAAAGTCACGTGCATCTTGAATTTTATGGTGCCTTGCTCCCAATTTATTTTTGGATTCCACTTTTTCAACCATGCAAGTCCCAGGACTAGCGGCCATTCCATGCCAGGTGCCACTATAAATGTAAGTCTTTCTTCGTGGCTCCCAATGCCTATTTTCAGGGGTTCCGTGGCAAAAGCAGCTGGTTTTCCCCCCCTGCTATTGACCCATCTAGTTGGCAAAACACGATGGGGTTTCTCAGTTTTCTCACTGTGATCCCCAACTCCCCGATTAGGGTTGGGCTGATCAGGCAATGGGTACACCCCGAGTCTACTAATGTGGAGATAGTTTTCCCTTCATCTTGGTTAGAATAGAATAGAATAGAATAGAATAGAATAGAATAGAATAGAATAGAATAGAATAGAATAGAATAGAATAGAATAGAATAGAATAGAATAGAATAGAATTCTTTATTGGCCAAGTGTGATTGGACACACAAAGAATTTGTCTTTGGAACATATGCTCTCAGTGTACATAAAATAAAAGATACATTTGTCAAGAATGGTTTTCATAGGGTTCAAGTAAGCAATCAGGAAACAATCAATATTAATATAAATCGTAAGGATACAAGCAACAAGTTACAGTCATACAGTAAGTGGGAGGAGATGGGTGATAGGAACGATGAGAAAAACTAATAGTAATAGTAATGCAGCCTAGTGAATAGTTTGACAGTGGTGAGGGAGTTATTTGTTTAGCACAGTGATGGCGTTCGGGGAAAAACTGTTCTTGTGTCTAGTTGTCTTGGTGTGCAGTGCTCTATAGCGACATTTTGAGGGTAGGAGTTGAAGCAATTTATGTCAAGGATGCGAGGGGTCAGTAAATATTTTCATGGCTCTCTTTTTGACTCGTGCAGTATACAGGTCCTCAATGGAAGGCAGGTTGGCAGCAATTGTTTTTTCTGCAGTTCTGATTATCCTCTGAAGTCTGTGTCTGTCTTGATGGGTTGCAGAACCAAACCAGACAGTTATAGAGGTGCAGATGACAGACTCAATGATTCCTCTGTAGAACTGTATCAGCAGCTCCTTGGGAAGTTTGAGCTTCCTGAGTTGGTGCATCCCTATTTAGGGATAAATAGTCTGAGAGGGAGGGTAAGCGGTTCAATTGGTTTGCTTACCAGTGGTTCATCCTCTGGATCACTTTTGAATGATGTTGGATCTTCCCTTTGAAATGCCAGGATGTTCTCTCCAAAGAGGGGGGGGAGGGTGGTTCTACCATCTCGCTGCTCCTCAGGACAGTTTCTCTCCCGTGCAGGGCAGGTTTCGCTGATCTCTCCCCCCTCAGGCATTCTGGTTTCCGTGTTGGGGATTTAGGGGAAGAAGTGTGTTGTCTTCTGGAGGGTTCTTCCTTCCATTGGGGTGAGGGTTCCTTCCATGTTCACCCCAAACGATACTGGTTCCTGGCCACATCAATCTCTGCTTCTCTGCTGGCGAAATACCACTCACGCGTGTGAATCGGTGTGCTCCTGGCCATGTAGGCATTATATAGCTCATTCGTTGGGTCCTCTGCACTGCCCTCTGCTCGAATGTCAGCCCTCCGGGATTTGGTGGTTCCCCTGGCCTCGTCAGTGGTTGCTGTGCCCTCAGCGCCCCTTTGCTGTTGTTCTGGGGTTCCCCAAATGTTGAGGCTCTATATATTTCATCAATCTCATTTAGTATCTTCTCTTTACTCTCCTCCATTGACTCTGCCAATATCTCTGCCATTATTTCTGCCAAGTTCTCTCCTTTTTCTTCTTCCACATTTTGAAATCTTAAGTAAAACTCAACCTTATCCATTTCCAATGCTACTATTGTTCTTTCTTTGCTCTTTCCATATGTGCTCAATCTTTTATCTATCTCTTCCACTTTTTTCTCTGTCATATCAGTTTTTCTTCCACTTTCTGTACTCTTTCTTCTGTTTTTTCCATCATCTCTTTTACCTCCTTCTCCCTCTACTTTTTCTATCTTCTCATTTACTTTCTTTATTTCTTCTTTTATCTCTTTTATATCTTCATGCATTGCCTGTAACTTTTTTTTTTAGTTCTGGATTCATCTTTTCCTGATGTGATGATGTATCTGCTGTTCTTTGTGTCCCAGGTCTCGCTGCTGTTGTTGATCTGTATGTTATCTTCTTCATTTTTGTTTCTGACTTTAAACCACCAATTTTATAATCCAAGTCACAAATTTGTTTATCTTCGGGTTCTTGTTACCCTAATCCAATTTTTTATCGACCATCTTCAGGTTCTTGATACCTTAATCCAAATAGGCAAGCTTCAGGCTCTTGATACCTTAATCCAATTAGACTAGAAGCCAACCTCAAAAAGAAGAGGTAGAGAAGAAGAAAGAAAAATAAATAAAAAGCAACAAGCAGAAGAAAAAACAACCACCCCAATAATAAAAAGTATCCAAAAGAAAGAAAAAGCAAAAAATCCAAAAATTTAACAAGTCTTGCAAGTATATTTAAAAAATACTCAAAAAGAAGCAAGAAAAATTTCTTCTCCAATTGAAAAGAAAAAGAAAAGAAAAAGAAAAAACAGAAGGAAGAAAAATAAAAAGAAGATATATGCAAATAGAGTGATTCCAATAGTAATATAATCCTCATAAATCAAAAACCAGAAAAAAATATAATCCTTATAAATCAAAATCCAAAAAGAAGAAAAATAGTTTCAATAATACAAATAAAAGAATAAGAACAAAATTACCAGAGAATAATAATTTCTTCAAACTCCAAACATAGAGAGTAAAAAGGCAGAGTTAAAAACAACTATATTAATTCAGTCCTTGACGCTTTTTTCTTTTAAAAACACTCCACAGATATAGAAAGTAAAAACAAATCTCCACATGTTGTTTAGTCTACTAAAAATGCCAAGGTCATCCAAAAATTTCCTTTCTCCTTTTCTCTTTTTTTCCTGCCACTAGATGGCACTGCAGCTTAACTTTTGTCCAAAAAGTTTCCACTTTTCACTTTAAAGTAACAAAAAAAGGAAAGTAAATAATATAATACTAATTCCAATTTGCTTTCAACCCCTCTGCAATTTAGTCTTCATAATATTAGCTTATTCAATCAATTTCTTTTTTTGGATCCTGGTGTCCCCTGCTTTTTCTTAATGCAAGGAGGGAGCCATTAAGTCCCCCCCACCCTCGGTTTTTCCTTACCAAACTTTTCCTTAAACGATCTTCTTCAAAGGAAGAACCACTTAAAATCAGAGTCACTTTGTATACAAGACAAAATTAGATAGATCTCACCCAGATGATTCACACAGCGTTCTTTCTCCTTCCAAGAGACCGCCCCAGCTATTGGCAGCTCGCCATGGCTACCTTCCAAGCTGTCCAGTCCAAAGCTCTTTGCTGGTGTTCCAGGGAAAATGCGGTTTCCCTGTCTTCACCTGCATGTGCTTTGATTCTTTATCTTCTCTACAGGAAGACTATGGTCTAAAAAGACCCCAAAAATGATTTGAAATCAGCACTTTTCTCTGGAGCATTCCAGAGTTCCATGCTGTGCCGCTGTTAGCCATGCCCCTTCTCCTGTTAGCCATGCCCCTTTTACTGTTTCCAGTAAAAGGAAAGGAAATGCAGTATTCTGACTTCAGACGACTTCATAGAATTGCTAGAGACGCTTTGAAAATAAGAATCTAATCCTGCAGGAACTATAGCCAAGGATATATTGATTGATAATATTATTGAACTCCTCCATCCAACTCTCATTATTAATACTTGAATATGTTAGATTCGCGCTTAAATGATGAGGTGAGTCACAGCAACAGTTCAGCACTTTATTCTTAATCTAGCTGTAGCGAATACTGAGTGCTGGCAGACTCCAGGCAAGCCGCTTTTAAGGGCTTGCCTGAAGATGGCCAGCCACTGACAGTCATTTAAATTCCCTGCCGCTTGCTTATCCAATTAGTGGCTAGTATGCAAATATCCAACGTACGTATGTACGTACGTAACACCCCTCCCCCCTAAGTTTCTCTACTGCCAAACCGGCTACCGCCTCTAGTAGGACAGGCTGGGCCATTGTAATGCAGCTGGGAGGCAGGTACGTCAGCAATAATCCCAACTGAACCCCTGAGTCCAACTTCAAGAGGAGAGACTCACACCCAACAATCTCCGGGGCAGGGATCCTGCAAGGAAGAAGACTATTGCGGGCAATAATTGCCACTCCTCCACCCCTTTCCTGGGGTCGCGGCTGATGCAATACTTGAAACCCGTCTGGGCACATCTCTGAGAGGGGAACACCCCCCTCCTGGCCCAGCCAGGTCTCAGTTATGCATGCCAGGTCAGCTCCCTCATCCAAGATTAAGTCTTGAATGAGGGGAGCCTTGTTAACAATAGACCTGGCATTAAACATCAGCAGCTTGAGCTCAGGGCCCTGACATCCCAAGTCACCAGGTATACGAGATAAGCCCGGTGAACCAGAACCAGAGGGGCCAGAACAAGTAATTGCTTTGAGACAGCAAGTCCTGATTCCCCAAGAGGGGCCTACCACACGGCTCCCGCTGTATCTACCTCTCCCAGTTATAACCGCAATACCCTTGCTCTCCAACTCCCCAGAGGTCCCATCCCTCACCCCATCGGCCCCCCTCTTCCCTTGCAGGCAAAGCATCCCACTCATACCAAGCCAGGGGTCATAACTGAGCCCCATCTGCTTCTGTTTGCACACTCAGCAGAGGGAGCTCCATTTCTTGCCCCCCCGCTCTCTCATTCCTCCCCAATTCAGTTACTCCAACCCGTTCACTCTATCCAATCCATCTACAGTATCACACATACACACAAGCACCCCCCCCCAAGATAAAAATATAAATATAAAGCACAACAAACAGTTAATGCAGGGGAATGTAGGGAAAACGTATGTGCTAGTCCCCAAACCAGCATGAGTTTGTCTTTTCTCTTTAATGTCTTCGTTGTAGTAGGTGATAGCTTTTAGGAGAGGAAACTTTTTCTCCACCTCTAGGATTTTCTATAGCTGTTTGTCAGTCTCCACCACAATGATGTTGGCCCCGCAATTGTCCATGACGTAGTGACCGGCCTCGGGGGAGTTCATGGTGTGGATGCTGACGGTAACCCCCCCCCCAGCAAAAATGGCACCGATGTTGGCCAGGAACTACTCCAGCGAGTTGAAGCCCAGGATGCAAATGCTGTTGAATTGCCCCAGGCCCAGCTTGAGGAAGCTTTTGGCGGTCTTGCGGTGCTCCTCATAGTACTGGGACTTTGACTTTGCGATGGTCCAGGCAACCGGCAAGAGCCTTGGGGGATTCCAACTGGCACCGGATATGCTGATATTCAAAAATGTTAAGGACTGCAAGCTTGAGTGTAAGTTTCCTGGTTGATTTCTAGTTAGGGCTTGGTTCTCACCTCTTGTATCTGCGCCTGTTGGTTTGTATTGGTCGCAGGGCAGAGACCTGTTTGTGGTGTTGTCTTCTTCGGCGTCGGCCTCCGGTTGAAGCCAGGAGTTTTCTGCGCATGCACAAAGCATTCTGTGCATGCGCAGAGGGTAAAAGAACTCAAATGGTGGTGTCCCGGTGGGTGGGTGGAGCGCCGCGCTACCTGCGTGATTGGCTCACCGACAACAGACAGGTAAAAGTGAACCGGGAGCATTTCACCCCTGGGCCAGGCCGAAGGGTGCGGGGGATGGCCAGCTGAGGGGTTTTCTTGCTGGTGCAGCCACATGATCCAGGGCTGGTGTTTGAGTAGGGTAGGGGTTGCTGCTGCCTTGAAAAGCAGTTCTGGGCTTCCAAAGTACTGCTTTAAATTAAAAGTCTTTGAAAACGCTTTAAAAACAGTCAAAAAGACTTTCGGGATGTTTTTCACAGCCATGTGATCCAGGGCCAGTGTTTGAGTAGGGGAGGGGCTGCTGCTGCCTTGAAAAGCAGCTCTGGGTTTCCAAAGTACTCCAAAGTACTCTGAAAGTACTTCCAAAGTACTTCCGGTTCTCAGTCTGGTTTATTATGTGGTCATCTAAAACATATGATCAGGAGTTATTTTGAAGGAAATCCTGTTTGTTTTATTCTTTTTTTAATGGCCTATTTTAAGGAGCCTGAAGCTGCTGTTGTAATGAAGTTAGGCAAGTGGCAAGAAACTTTATGCTCTTTTTCCCTTTGGGGGGGTCTTATTAAGTAAATAGATTTATTGGGTTGAGCAAGTACATCTTAGGAAGGAGAAAGACAAAAAATGGACTGTTAAATTGGCCATGCCCACCCAGTCACATGACCACCTAGCCACGCCCACCCAGCCAGTCCGGCCCTCCAACAGTCTGAGGGACTGTGAATCGGCCCCCTGTTTAAAAAGTTTGAGGACCCCTGGTGTAGTGTATAACTGTACCCCAAGAGGAATATAGACCATCGGGTTAGTCTTGGGGACATATATTGTGGGGTTTGTTTGTTCTCCATGAGAAGACTTAGCAGTGGTTTGTGGTCGATTATTAAATCAAATTTCCATCCATATATATATTTGTGGGCTTCCTTGTCCAGTTGGCTGTAGTTTCTTTCCGCAGGGGATAGGGTTTTGGAGTAATATGCAATGAGTGCCTCTGACCCATTGGGTAGTTGGTGGCTGAGGACCGCCCCCACTCCAAAGGGGGAAGTGTCACACATTAACATCAATGGGAGGGTCTTGCTGTATTGAATCAGGATGCTGTTTGATGATAGGAAGTCCTTTACAGCTGCAAATCCGTTGGCTTCCCTTTGTGCCCAGGTCCACGTGGTCGAATTCCCCAATAGTTTATGGAGGGGCTTAGAAATGGTCGCCTTCTGTTTCAAAAAAATGGTGTAGAAATTCAGTAACCATAGAAAGGCTTGAAAGTCTGTCTTGTTTCTGGGCATAGGGGCTTCCTTGATTGCTTTAATTTTAGACCCTGTTGGGTGTATGCTGGACTCATCAATTGGGAAGCCCAGGAATTCTATGCTGGGGACCCCAATTTTACATTTGTATCTTCTGACTTTGAGACCTTTTTCTTGAAACCACCTCAGGACTTCCCTCAGTCTCTCCATTAGCTGGTCTTCAGAGTCCCCTGAGATGAGGACATCATCGAAGTAGGGAACAACCCTGGGGATAGTATGTAAGAGTTGTTCCTTGAGGCTTTAAGTTTGGAACAACCCTGGGGCCACGCTGACTCCAAACTGCAGGCGGTTGCATTTAAACGCTCCCCTGTGAGTCACTATAGTTTGAGCCTCTGCTGTCGCCTTGTCCACAAGCAACTGCTGGTATGCTGGGGCCAGATCGAACTTGGCAAAGATCTTCCCTTGCCCCAGCGAGTGCAGAAGGTGCTGCACAACAGGCACCAGGTATGCGTTAGGTTGCAGGGCTTTATTAATAGTTGCCCTATAATCAGCGCAGATTCTTATGGATCCATCTGGCTTCATAGGGGTCACAATAGGGGTCTCCCAGGTCGCGTGGTCAACGGGCTCTAGCACTCCTTGAGCAATTACTTTGTCCAATTGTTCATCGACCTTTGAGGAGTGGTAGGGGGACCCTGCGGGGCTTGAGTCTAATTGGAGTTATATTAGGGTCTAGATTGAATGATAAGGGTTTGCCCCTATATTTACCTAGTCCTCCAGTGAAAACGGTCTGGAATTCGGTGGCCAGGGTGTCCGGTTGGTCTTCAGCAAGGTGATTTAGCCCATTGAGTGTGATATTCAGGGGTCTCAGCCACTCGATGCCCAAAAGAGTTGGTCTTGGTCCCTTGATGACTGTTAGTGGGAGGGTTCCGGTGAACTTTTTAAACTGAATGGGAATGTCTGCTCTGCCCAGCATCTGATTTGGTTCCCTTGGAAATCCCTCAATCTGGTGTTGTTTGGTCTGAGATGTTGTCTAGTTATCTCAGGCATGCATCTCTTTAGGTTGCCCCATGCCATGATTGTAAAGTCTGAACCCGTGTCTACCACCATCTTGCAGGGTAGGCCGTTTATTTTTACCACTATGTAGAACTTCCCCGGCCGGTCTGCTTCGGAGTGGCCCACTGTATGGAAACTTCCCCTCTGGTTTTGGTAGTTTCCCTCATCCCTGCGCCTGCCCCTCTGTCCTCCCGGTCGGTTTTGGTTTTGCCTTCTGGGTCCCAAGAATGGTTTGGGTTGGAATTAGGCGGCTTGGTAGGTGGCTGGTTGTGTGGCTCTGCATGCTTCAGCAATGTGGCCCTGCTTTTGGCACTGGTGGCACACAGCGTCCCAGAAATTGCAGGTAGCCCTGGTATGGCTTCCCAGGCATCCGGAACAATGGGTTTGCCTTTGATCAAAAGTTCTTTGGCTTACCCTGTGTTCCTAGAGGAGACGGTGGATGTTGTCATCTTCCTCGTAGTCTTCCTCTGCCTCCGGGACTTCAGTCATCCAGTCTGGCTGGTGTTGGGTGTGGTGGATCCTGGAGCTCGTTTTCTGGACATCGGCTGCAGATGTGTCTGATTCCTCTGCTGCGCATGCCTCTTCAACGACGGGCTTGAATGTGGCTCCCTGTCTGATTAGCAGCTTCTTCTGGAGGGTCAGGTCCCTCATGCCCAGGATGATTCTATCTTTCATCATTTCCTCCATGTTGATGAACTCGCATTTGGCTGCGATTTCCCGGAGGTTGGCCACAAAGTCATTTATTGACTCTCCTTCCTGCTGGCGCCGATGATAAAATTCGTTTCTGCTGACCATCGGTAGAGCTGTGGGTTCATAGTGGTCAGCGAGTTTGGTTTGGAGCATTGACCAGGATATAGATTCTATGTCTGTGGGCACTACCAATGTCTGGGCCATTTTGTAGATTTGTGGCCCACAGTGGGTGAGGAAGAGAGCCCTCTTCCTGTTGTCCAGTAAATCTTGGAAATTGTTTGCCTCCAAGAACATCCGAAATCTGGACATATATATTTTCCATTCTTCGGTTTTCGGGTCAAAGTAAGCTGGAGCTGGAGATGTTTGAGTGATCATCCTTCAGGGTTGGCCAGGCAAAGTTGAATTCGGAGTAAGGTTGAATTTGGAGTAAAGATGGCCATGGATGCCTTGAGGTGCCTTTGTCCTGTGGTTCTTCTTCCAACACCTTCGTTGCCAGTGTTAGATTCACTCTTAAATGACGAGGCGAGTCACAGCAACAGTTCAGCACTTTATTCTTAATCTAGCTGTAGCGAATACTGAGTGCTGGCAGACTCCAGGCAAGCCGCTTTTAAGGGCTTGCCTGAAGACGTCTAGCCACTGACAGTCATTTAAATTCCCTGCCGCTTGCTTATCCAATTAGCAGCTAGTATGCAAATATCCAACGTCCGTCTGTATGTAACAGAATATAAGGCTTATATGATTTCACACATGGCAGAATAACATTAGACAGACCCTGGACTGTCTTCAAGACTATGAAGTGCTTTTAGAGCTTAATCTGAGGATCCAAAATGAGACGTTGTACCTACCTGAGACGTCCATTCTCGTAGGGTGGAGCTAGCTGCCAAGATTGGGTTTGGCACAGCCTTCTAACCAATCAGGACTGAGTCTGGAAAAAGTATAAATAGTGGCTCTGGGGCCTAGTTCCCCCTCTTTTGATGAGGAACGAATGCCAGACTCGACGTGCCAATCACAAACCAACAATTTTTATTGAGAACAAACAGTCAAGACCAACACCTAGGTGTAACCCAGCTAAATACCTAGAAAACTAACTACCTATTTACAGGAACAATCCTATGGAGCTAACGCCTACATACCTAAATACACAGAGAAGAAATACAGCCCAGCCAGAGCGATGGAAGAGAAGGGAGGGACTTGGCAGCTAGCTCTGCCCTACTAGAATGGACGTCTCAGGTAGGTACAATGTCTCATTCTCCATAGTGGGTGGAGCTAGCCGCCAAGATTGGGACATACCAAAGTAGTTCAGTCCCTAGGGTGGGCCTCCTGATGCTGGCTAGGATCCCCACTGTCCAATGTTACCTGTTCCAACACTCTGCGCCCAAAGTCAGCCTCCTGAGAGGCGAAAGCATCCAGTCTATAGTGCCGAATAAACGGTAGTGGTGATGACCATGTGGCCGCATGGCAAACCTCTTCAATGGAAGCCCTGGTATTCCACGCCGCCGTGGTGGCAGCACTGCGTGTGGAATGGGCCGTAATCCTGGTGGGTCGTGGCAAGGACAGCTGTTCGTAAGCAAGAGCAATGATGGTACGAATCCAACGACCCACCATAGGAGAGGATGCTTTCCGGCCCATGGAAGCAGTGTGAAAGGAGACAAACAATGCCTCAGTCCTATGAAAGGCAGATGTGCGCTGCAAGTAAGTGTCTAGAGCATGCTTCACGTCCAGGAGGTGCCACTGTCTCTCAATGTCAGAGGAGGGAGAGGGGTAAAAGGAGGGTAGGACAACCTCCTGAGCCCGGTGAAAGTAGGAATTTACCTTTGGGAGAAAGGTAGGATCTAATCTTAGTACTACTCTGTCCTGGTGGAAAACACAGAGGTCGCTCCTCACTGAGAGGGCTGCCAGTTCGGAGATGCGGCAAGCAGATGTAACAGCCACCAGGAATACCACCTTGTAAGTGAGGTGGGCCAGGGAGATGGATTGCAGGGGCTCAAATGGAGCACCCATGAGTGCAAGAAGTACCTTGGACAAGTCCCAGGTAGGGTACCTGTGCACTACAGGTGGACAGCGGTTGGCTGCCCCTTTGAGAAATCTGTGGATCAAAGGGTGGGCCGACAAGGACCCTAGAGAGGGGCAGGCCAGGACAGTGGACAAGGCTGCCACCTGGCGACGGAGGGTACTGGGAGAGAGACATTTGTCCAACCCCTGACAAAGGAACTGGAGGACATTGATAATTGACAAGTCAATCGGGTAAAACCCTCCCTGGCACACCAAGAGCAGAAAGCCTTCCAGGAGGCTGCATAAATTCGTTGTGTGGACGGCCTTCGAGGGTCAAGCAGGACCTCCATGACATCCTCAGGGACCTGACTGTTCCTCAGAGTGAGCCGCTCAAGTGCCAGGCAGTCAGTTGCAACCAGTGAGGCTCTGGATGCTGCACTGACCCCTGGACAAGCAACCACTCTGTCAGAGGGATCCTCCATGGGGGGGAAACTGACAGAGAGACCAGGTCGGCATGCCAGGCTCTCCTGGGCCAGTGAGGGGCCAGGAGGATCACTTCGGCTCTCTCCTCCAGCAGCTTCCGAATGACCTGAGGGATGATGGGAATGGGGGGGGGAATGCATAAAGCAACCCCTGAGGCCAAGCACAGCGAAGGGCATCCGTCCCCTCTGCCCCTTGAGTCTGGTACCTGGACAGAAACCTGAGCAGTTGAGCATTCCCCGGGATGGCGAAGAGGTCCATGACTGGCAGACCGAAGTGACCTACTAGTTGCTGAAATAGGTCTGCATGGAGACTACACTCTGCCGGGTCGATCTGGTGCCGGCTGAGGCAGTCTGCCCTGGTATTGCTCTCCCCGGAGATGTGCTCTGCAGAGAGTGATATCAGGTGTCGTTCCATCCGCAATCCCAACTGCATGGCCTCCTTCATAAGTTGTCCGGACATGGTCCCCCCTTGTCTGTTTATGTGGGCCTTGGTGGCCACATTGTCCGTGAGGACCAATACATGGGCATTCTCCAGAAAAGGCCTGAAGTGCTGCAGGGCAAGAAAGACAGCATGTAATTCTAGTATATTTATGCTGAGGGTCGCCTCTGTCTGAGACCAAGTGCCCTGTGCCACCTGGGACCCTGCATGGGCCCCCCAACCCAACAAACTGGTGTCTGTGGTGACTACGATCTGACGTGGGGACAGAAAATAGGTGCCCTTGTGTACTGCTGCTGTTGTCCACCATTGGAGCGATTCGCTCACCTGAAGTGGGAGCTTCACCTTGGTTGGGGAGGTGGCGTGTCCGAGACGCTGAAAGGGTAGAAGAAACCATTGAAGGTCCCTGGAGTGTAAGTGGGCCCATGGGGTGATGTGGATGGCAGAGATCATCTTGCCCAGGAGGGAGGACAGTAGGTTCAATGGAGCCAAAGTTTGTCGCAGAACTAGCTGCGCTAATTCCAATAGGCTGTCTCTCCGTTCCTGGGACAGGTACACCTTGTACTCCAGGGAGTCAATAATAGCCCCCAGATGGACTATTCTGGTGGAAGGGGTGAGTTGGCTCTTGGATCGGTTGACCAAGAAGCCATGGTGGGTGAGAGTAGTGAGCACTACCTGGACATCTCTCTCAGCCTGAGAAGGAGAGGCAGAGGAGATGAGGATGTCATCCAGGTAGCACTGGACCTGGATAGGTATAGACTGAAGGTGGGCAGTCAGGGCAGCCAGGACCTTGGTAAAGACCCTTGGCGCCGAGGAGAGGCCGAATGGAAGGGCCCCATATTCATAATGCACCCCAGCGTAGCAAAACCGTAAGTATTGGCGGTGAGATGGCCGAACTGGGATGTGGAGGTAAGCCTCCGAGAGATCTATGGATGACAGTAGATCTCCCTTCCTAATACTTGCCAGAATTGAATGCAGGGTGTGCATTTTGAATTTCTTATGGACAACATACCTGTTAAGGCGCTTGAGGTCCAAAATGGCTCTCCACCCTCCCGAGGATTTGGGCACTACAAACAAAATGGTGTAGAAGCCCTGCCTCTGTTGGTCCTCAGGCACCTGGTGGATGGCTCGAATGTCCAGAAGGTGCTGGATGGCCTAATTCATGAGGACGTTTTGTTGAATTTGATGACAATGGGCAGCAAAGGAAGAACCTCGGGGTGTGTGGAGATAAACTTGAGTGCGAGTTTTCACAAACCCATGTGTCATTGGTGATTTCCTCCCATCTGCTGGCATAAAATGCTAGGCGACCCCCTATGGGAGGTTCGGCCGGAGATTTATTTGTTCCGGTGGAAGGGGCGACCACCGGCCCCTCTAAAGGGCCATTTGTACTGGTTACCCCTAAAAGGTTGGCTGGAGGAGAACCTTTGTCGAGAACTGTAATGGCCCTGGTTTTGTCCCTGATAAGACCCATGGTAATTCCCCTGTTGCCTATTGGGAGGCTGGTAAGACCCCCTATAGGGTCTTCTAGGGAAAGAGGCAATCCGGAAGGGGACTTTCCTGGTATTCAAAGGGAGGACTTTACGTTTATCCTTAGTTTCTATAAGGATGGGGTTCAGGGCCTCACCAAACAGGGACTGCTTGGAAACTGGGGCAGAAGCTAGTTTCCATTTATACCACATGACAGTCAGCCAGGAGCGGAGCCTTGCCATCCGATGTGCTACCACTGTGGCCCCCATCGATCTAGCCGAAAATCGAGCGGCTTGCAGGGTGGCCTCAGAGGTAAACTGGGTGGCTGCCAGGAGCTTGTTCAGGTCCTGGTGTGCCCGAAGATCCAATGGTGGCAGGTGGGCCTGAAGAGCGTGCAGCCACTTGAGGCTCATTCTGCAAAAGAAGGATGCAGTGGTGGTCGCCTGGATTGCCCAGGCCGCCGATTGATGGGCCCGCAGAAGCGAGGAGTCAGTGCGACGATCCTCCGGCCGGAGAAGTTCTTTGGGTTCCCCTGGAATTAGGGAATTAGAGTATAAGGCCTGGACTGGACCGGCGGCATCAGAAGATGCTGGGCCAGGACATTGTCTATGTTAAAGAGCCTTTTGTCCAGTGCATTGCCAATGGGCCAGTCATAGGGTTCTGCCACTGCTTTAAAATAGTTTCTATAAATAATTTGGGAGCTGGGACTACATCAGCTGTCAGGGCAGACGGTTCAAATAAAGGGTCCACAGCGGGGGCCTGGCTGGACTCTCTGGATGGAGACTGGAGGTTAGCCGTGATCTTAGCCTTGTGAAGTAGGGAGCGGAACAGGGCCGGCTGAAAAAGGCCCGAGGAGGTTGCTGGCTCTGGAGCCAAGTCCTCGTCTTCTGACATGGCTAGGTCAGGGGCCTCAGCCTCCACCCGATCGTCCTGCCACTGGCCCTCCTCTAATTCCTCTTGGTGTTCGAGAGGGGCATCGTACACCTCTGCTTCCTCCTCTAATTCTGGATGGGGGTAGCAGTCTGGCAAGTGGGGTATCCTATCAGAGGTGGATGGGCCTGCTGCCTGAAGGTTGGAGGGGCTTTGCCATGGCTCTGATCCCTGCCTCCACCCCACGTCTGATAGCCTCATTCATACGGTCCTGCACCTCCTTAGACTGGAGGGGATCCTCCCAGGCCCCCTGGTTATTCCGACCCTGGGTGGGCCCCTGTGTGGTCGGCTGGGGGCCCCAGACCTCAGGTTCAGCCATGCAGAGGTTGACATTGTCCAGGGACACTGCATCAGATGAACGAGCAGGGAGTTGGCTACGGCTCTGGGAGGTAGGTGGAGAGGACCCCTGGCCTCGGTGGTGGCCCCCAGAGACTGACTGGGCAGGCTGTTTGGAGGAGGTCTTTGGCTTGTGGTGTGACCTCATCATCTGATCTGGGGATTTGGGCCTAAGTGGGGAGCGATCCCATGCAGGAGAGGAAGGGGTAGCCCTGGCTGGGCTCCTGTCCTCGGTAGTAGCTCTATGAGTCTTGGCTTTTGCCTTTGGCTTCAGGGCCTTGTCTGCCATAATTTCCCTGTGAGGAGGAGAGCAAAAAACAAACAGGTCAATGATTTTTTTGTCTGTGGGTGTGGCCAATGCTTCCCAAAATGGTGGCTGCCCACGAGGCTCAGCCAAAATGGCAGCCGCCCTGATGAGAGAGAAGGAATGGCAGCTCAGCAGCCAGTTAGGTAAGGTGATTATCCACAAGCATTGTTCCCCCCCCCATAAGGGTGACCAGGGATCTTACCACAGTTCAGGGCCTCCTAAACATGCAGCGTATGGCGTAGGATTTTTTTTACCCTGAAACGTCCAGGCAGGCAGCAACGATCATTTCGGAGCCCCCTGGTTGCGCCGCAAGTGGCTTGCAGGAGGGCTTCACAGGCTGGCAGGAGAGCAAAGCAGCAGCAGTGTTTTGGCAGTGATGCGATCCGTTGGAGCGGATCGGAGATCGGGCATCAGATTAGGTATCAGCGATCGTTTCTGAGCCCCCTGGGCACGCCGCAAGCAGCTTTGCAGGAGGGCTTGACCAGCCGGCAGTAGAGCAAGGCAGCAGCCTGTGTTTTTTGACGATGCGATCTGCTGGAGCGGCACAAAGATCGGGCAGCAGATTAGAGTGCTTTCGCCGTGCGCGCTTCACAGCTGACAGTTAATGGCACGGCAGGCGATTTCAGAAGCAGGCATTTTGCTTTCTGTTCTCAGCTCGTTTTTGGCTTAATTAAAGTATTCTGGCCCTTTGGGATTGGAGCACTATTGTTGGACCGCTAGTTGCACTTTTAGAAGAAAAGAAAAGGCCAAGTTTGGAGGGCAGAGGATAACAGGAAAATCTGCAATGTTGCCAGTTGTGCTCAGGGCCTGCGCAATCTGTCACGAGGCAGTGAGTAAATTTTTTCCTCACGCGGTCATCCAAGGTTAATCGGCAAATTGCTTGCCAGCCTCGTGCAGAGCCCAATTATAAACGGTGACAGGGTCACCGTTGTCCCAGGTGGTCAAATTTGGGACCGTTCCCAATCCCTCCACAGCTGGATTAGACAGATATATATATATATATATATGATAGATGGAATTTGGTAGATGAATTGGGCCTCGGCTGGAGGGGCGAGCAGCAGCCGGCCCAGGGGCCTGGCTGCTTTCTCCCAAGTATAGAGATCGATGGTACTTGAGGGGCTCGTTCAGGGAACTTACAGTTTAGAGGTTCAAATGAAATCAGTAGGTAGTTGTTCAGATGTTTTGAAGTGAAAAGGCACTAGTCCTTGGCTAGGACTGAGTCAAAAGAGGGGGAACTAGGCCCCAGAGCCACTATTTATACTTTTTCCAGACTCAGTCCTGATTGGCTAGAAGGCTTTGCCAAACCCAATCTTGGTGGCTAGCTCCACCCACTATGGAGAATAGCTTATTCTAATAACCTAACATAATACTTAATTGTATACTTAATACCCTATTCTTTTTCGATGGCATGCATATATCTGGGATGATAAATATAAAGTACATACTTATTTCAAAAAACATTTATTAAGAAATTCATTCCTTCAAATTTGGCTACAAATTAAAAGACAACACTATTAAAAAATTCCAATTTGGTATTCTCCCGTTGAAGCCCTTAAACATCCCAGTTTGATGTCTTATGACAGAGCTATAAAATATAAAGAATTAATCAATGAACAGGGAAATTTGAAGTGTAGAGGTGAACTGGCAGAAGGAGGTATAAATTTAGACTGGTGGACATATACCCAAGTCCAAGCAAAGTTCTACAAAGATAATAAGACATATGGTTTTCAGAAGGAATACAGCAACTTTGACAGGACATTTCTGGGGCCGGAAGATAATTTGATTGGAAAAATTTATAAATTTTTAATAAAATATAAATTAGAAGAGGAGATAGTAAAAGAACCAATGCTGAGATGGGCCAAAAACTTTGGATATTCGATAGATTTAGATAAATGGGAAGAAACTTGGATGACAAATTGGCAGATGACAATGTCAGTGGCCTTCAAGGAGAACCAGTGCAAGATGTTTTATAGGTGGCACCTTCCACCAACAAGAATTGCAAGGATTTCGCAGAATTCATCTGCTTTATGTTGGAAATGCAAAAAAGAAATAGGCACATACTATCATACCTGGTGGACCTGTAAGAAAGCTAAGAGCTATTGAGCCATTATAGGGAAGTGGATTAAAGAAATAACCCAGGAAGAATTTTCTAATAAACCCGAGTTTTTCTTGTTAGGCATCATTGAACCAAGAGTTAACAAAGATATCCAATACATTACTATTCACATTCTAACGGCAGCTAGGATTATATACGCGCAGTTCTGGAAAAACAGTGAAACGCCTACAGAGGAGGACATAATTAGAAAGATAATGGACTGCGCTGAGATGGACAAATTAACAAAGGAATTAAAGGATAAACAAGAATCAGACTTTTATATAATATGGAACAAATTTTATGATTGGTTAAGAAAAAGAAGGAATGTATAAAATGTATATCTGCCAACTATGAATAATATAAGATATTTGTGTGTAAAAATTCATTAAATGTAACACGGTATATTTATATTAATATAAGTAAAAACTATAGATTTAAAAGGCTATATAGATAATACGGATATAGTTGTTTATTATGGTAAAAAAATGTAACTTAAATTATGTACAGTTCCGAGGATAGCTTATTGGAGTTAGGGGCTAAACAGAAAAGCCCAAAATGTTTATTTGTTGTTGTGTATGTCACTGTTGTATTGTTGTATAGTTTTGTGTATTTAATAAAAAAATAAATAATAATAATAATACCCTATTCTTTTTCAAAGATGTTTATCTCTTTTGTCCTTTCAAAAAACAGCCAGGCTCCCTTTTTAATTGCTACTTCCTAGACTGGTCCATGATTTCTCAATAAAAATTCCACATAGAGCTCAATCTTGGCTTTTCAAGTGTTTTCCACCACATGACCATGCAGGGCCTACAACTATTATCGAGATGGTGTGTAAAGTTATATTCAGAGGAATGAAGAGGTTGACATTCTTCTCTACAAACCGTGGCACAATTTTGTTTCAGCTAATCTTTCTGAAAGTAACAACTCCATTGCCTCCTAAAATGAACTGCAATCAAACAATTTGGCATGATTTATCATAAGCATCTTTAAGGGTTGTCTGCCAATTTTACCAGTTCCTATGTAAGATCAAGTCTGCACATTTGTACAATCCTCTTTCTGACTAATAATCATACCATTGTCTCTGGCCTTAGCTACATGATATTAACCCCTATCCAAAAAACTATGACTGAAGTAGTCAATGATGCTTGATGACTAGAATTATTCTTTAAGAATGCATCTGATGTTCCACTAATCCAAATTTTGTGAATTGCTTCAGGTCAATTTGAATTCCAGCTTCAAAGTGAACACAACTATAACTATGACAAGGAATTATGCAAGGAAAATGAATGAAGGGAAAACTAAATATTTTATCTCTCTATCCAAGTTACTCCAAGAATTAATCCACATATTGGAGTAGGAAAATAGGAGAATAGGCAGGAATTTGATATTTTGCAACTTCAAATGTTAGTGAATTAGAAGATTAATTGATGCTGGAACTCATTGTAAGAAATATATATGGTTTGAAAATGTAAATTTAATAAAGAAAAGCCAGATGATTACAAAAACCTCTTGTCTTTTAAATAAAGTCCAGAAAGCTACAGTTGGGGTCATAAAATGTGGTTATTACATAGTCTAAATAGAATTTCAAGATCCTGAATATGTTATAATTCTCATGGAGTAAAGATGAAAGCAATGATAAAATAAATATTTAAAAGAGATAACTTTCTTGCATGTCTATCAAATCAGTTCTTGACAGAGGATCCTCTAAATTATTGGTGCAATTTCCTTTTGTAGGCAGAGTATTTTAAGAGAAGGGAAGTTGTTCTTGTTAAGATATTCATGAACTGGGAGAGCCATGTTAACAAGGTCAGCCAATGAATAGGCATAGCAACTAAGTCAGCCAATGGGAGCTAAACACATTTGAGTCTGTGTAGAGAATTGAAACTGAAAACTTAAGCTTAAGGCTGGGCGTGGCTCAGCCCACTCTGTGCTAGTCCTCTCTGTACTCCAGTCCACTCTGTACTCTCTGTCCACTCTGTGCTTGTCTGCTCTGCTGAAATGAAACTAACTCTCCTGCTTGTGTTTACTTGAAGAAATAATCTACTTGTGATATTGTAAATATACTGTATTTTTCGGAGTATAAGACACACCTTTTTACCCCCCAAAAGAGGTGAAAAGTTGGGTGCATCTTATACACCGAATGTAGCCCCACCCAGTCACCCCCACTCTTTGATCTTTGCCTGCCAGCAATTTACCTTTTTGCAGCAAACAGCAGCAGAGCCTCATTAGCCACTGATAAATACAGATACTGTCTCCCGACACTCAGCTGATTTATTGAAGTTGCCGGCAAGCCCACGAGCTAAAATGAAAGTAAAACTAAAGCTGCACTGAATCAAATTGCTGGAAAGAGAGGCAAAGATAGAATTTTATTTTCTTGTGCTAACCAGACTGTGCTGAAACTGGCTGTTTTTTGCTGCAAGAAGGTAAGTAAATAACTATAAATGCCGATAGAATGTTCAAATTATTAAACTTATTTTTAAAGATTGTTTTATTATTCTTCTAGACAACTTAACAAAATGAAGAAGCTTTTTAAAATAAGTGCTTGATCTGAAGAGGCCCAGTGCTATTGTATGTTCTTTTAAATAGCAGAGAATACTTCCAGAAAGCCACATCAATTTTAAGGATCTGTAAAAGTATAAACTGAAATGTCCTGTTTTAGTATTAAGTATTAGTATTAAATATTAGTATTAAAATAAGGCAGCTGAATTAAACCCTGACGTAGTCATGTTTGGAGTAGATCTATTTAAATAATTGGGAGGAGTTAGTGTGATTACATTTAAGAAAACTTTCTGGGATTAAATATAATGTACATTTCTCCAATTCTTTGCTATTTCTATGGGTCAGACACACATGCACAAAAATAGACAGCAAACAGTGTATATCATCTGTGCTATTTGCTGTTTGCTGTTTGGTGTTTGGCAAATTGCTGGGAGGCAGAGGCCTTTTTTCCTTGTTTTCCTCCCCCAAAACTAAGGTGCGTCTTATACTTCAGTGCGTCTTATACTCCGAAAAATGCAGTATATGTTACTATGTTTATAAAGAAGTTAATGAATCCAGCTGAATCAGTCATCTATGTGTGCTTCTGGAACTGATTTTTCTGCAACAAACTCTGATAGGTTATGGGCCCAGAGCACACTGAAGACTGCATTGCAATTTAAGCTGAAGAGACTGCCTATGTTTAGAAGGAGAAACAAGGCAGAGATTTCAGGATGGCTTCTGTTGAATTTAAGGAATGCTCTGTGCCTCGTTTGGGGCAGAAGAACTATATAAGAACTCATCAAATTTGCAGATGACACCAAACTGGCAGGAATAGCCAACTCTTCAGAAGATAGGCTCAAGATACAGAAGGATCTTGACAGACTTGAACATTGGGCGCTATCAAACAAAATGAAATTCAATGGTGAAAAAAGTAAGGTTCTACATTTAGGCTAGAAAAACAAAATGCACAGGTACAGTATATGTGTTACCTTGCTCAACAGTAGTAACTGTAAGAGGGATCTTGGAGTCCTAGTGGACAACCATTTAAATATGAGCCAGCAGTGTGCAGCAGCTGTCAAAAAAGCCAACACAGTTCTAGGCTGCATTAACAGAGGGATAGAATCAAGATCACGTGAAGTGTTAATACCAATTTATAATGCCTTGGTAAGGCCACACTTGGAATACTGCATTCAGTTTTGGTCGCCACGGTGTAAAAAGGATGTTGAGACTCTAGAAAGAGTGCAGAGAAGAGCAACAAAGATGATGGGGACTGGAGGCTAAAACATATGAAGAACGGCTGCAGGAACTGGGTATGTCTAGTTTAATGAAAAGAAGGATCAGGGGAGACATGATAGCAGTGTTCCAATATCTCAGGGGTTGCCACAAAGAAGAAGGAGTCAAACTATTTTCCAAAGCACCTGAAGGTAGAACAAGAAGTAGTGGGTGGAAACCAAACAAGGAGAGAAGTAACTTAGAACTAAGGAGAAATTTCCTGACAGTTAGAACAATTAATATGTGAAACAGCTTGCCTCCAGAAATTGTGAATGCTCCAACACTGGAAGTTTTTAAGAAGATGTTGGATAACCATTTATCTGAAGTAGTGTAGGGTTTCCTGCCTAGGCAGGGGGTTGGACTAGAAGACCTCCAAGGTCCCTTCCAACTCTGTTGTTATTATTATTATTATTATAATTTGGGCTGCAAAGATGGAATGTTTCCTGAAGGCTAAGGAGCTGTGGGATTTGGTCATTAATCAACCACAGGGATCTTTAGCAGCTGCAGAGCAGAGGGAACATAACAAAGCAATGGCTTATATCATTTCAAGTTTAGAAGATGAACAGTTTCTCAATGTAGCTAATTTAAGGACTGCAAATGATGATGGCTGAAATTAAGAACTGTGCATGTGAGTGTGTCTGCATGCAATATTGTGAAATTATCAAGAAAATTATACAGAGCCTGTCTGCAACCAAGTGAATCTGTGGAAAGACATTTATTGCAAATGCAAACTTCGTTTATGCAGTTGGAACAGCATGGAATAAATATTCCTGAGTCCCAGAAGGTGTTGTTGGTGTTAAACAGCCTTGCTGAAATGTGGGACATTGTTTCTGCACTGTTTGAATGCAAATCAGAGCAGGACTTGCGTTTGGAAGTTTTAAAGGCATGTTTCATTGCAGAGGAGAACAAATGCCATTTTAGAAAGAGCCACGAGGAGAAATTCCTGAGGTGGGGATCCAAGGAGCAGAGAGAGAGTAGCGGAAATTTCCATAGGCTGAAAGTCTGCCGAGAAGAAAAAAGCAGCAGAAGAGATTATAGCCCAGCAACAGAGGCGTTGCTTCATTTGTGGTGAAGCTTCACATTTAAAGAAGGACTGTTTGCAAAGAAAAGGCTGTTTGCAAAAAAGAAATGATTTGCAAGGAGGACAATCCACTGATGGACAAATTGCTGTTGCAAAAGTTGGTTATTGCAATAGCAGAGACAAATGGTTAATAGACAGTGGGGCAATTAATTCTACATTGTTTTACAGATTGGATCTAGTTGCTCGAGATGCAGTAGCCTTGGAAAATGGCCAGAAGGCTAAAGTCATTGGAAGAGGCAGTGTGCAAATTCCATATTTGGAATCAAGGTTTAATGATGTATTATGTGTACCTGAAATGGAGCATAATTTGCTGAGTGTCTCTAGTTTAGACAAGCAAGGATTTGAGACCACATTTGTAAATGGGAGGTGTGGAGCCCACATACATGTCCTGACTCCAAGGGGTTAAATTTTAGATGTAATGTTAAAGTGTTGTGGAAACACATTGTCTACACAAGTAAATGTGGAACCAAACCATTTTAAAATTGAATGGTAAGTAGGTAAAGGGAGGGGTTTATCCTAGCTCTCCAGCAGGGAGGGGGGGATAGAATCCGTCAAGAGGAGTCAGCCAATCAAATCGAAGATAGCAGAGCTAGGAGATATAAAAGGTGGAGTTGGGAGACCGTTAGGGTCTCTACCTGGAGTTAACTGACAAGGGGTTAGCTGTACAGAGAGTTAAACGGTTATACGTACTCTAGACTGTAGGCATTAATCCATGAAGGACTGAAGTCCTTAGGCTTAGTTAAGAAAGCTGGGACTGTTCATTGAGAGGAAGGAAAAGTCTAAAGAAGTGAACCACTTGTAGTTGCTATAAGAAACTTATAAACTTGTTTCTTGTTTGTTAAAGAAGCGTGGCAAAGTCTTTCTTTCACTTACATAAAGTATTTCAAGCAAGCCAGTAGAGTCTAAGGTTATTGTATCTAAACATAACCACCGGCAGAGTGCTAAGTGGGGATTGAGGTGTACCCTTCTTCAGCTCACTGCAGAAAGCAACATTAATATCAAGCCTTTGAGAGGAGAGAAGATAATAGGAGGCGCGAGTTAGGGAGCTGTAGTAAATATTTATACCTGGACATTATTCTATGCTACCAATACAATTAAAGTCAATACCCCTCACCAGGAGGGCAAGCACCTCCACAGGAGGTGTCTCATAAAGAGAAATGGGAATGTCTGTGCACAGGGCATAAAAGAGGATAATCTTTATGTGTTGCAGGGACAAAATGTTCAATGTATGCAGACATTTGGAAATGTTGCACAGCATGATTCATGTGTTCATCTCTTGCACAGAAGGCTTGGCCATTCCAGCTTCAGAGTTTTGCAAAGAATGCAACAGTTTGCAGAAGGGTTAAATTTAAAGGGATGTAAGGCATACTTGGACTGTGCAGTATGTAAAGCATCAAAGTCCAAGGCATTCCATTCCCAGTAAGCAAAAGTAGCACAAGGCAGACAGCAAGAGCTCTAGAGCTGGTTCATGCAGATTTGGTTGGGCCAATGCAAGCCAGTTTGGGAGGAGCAAAGTATGTGCTGGTCATTGTAGATGACTACAGCAGGTTTGGGTTCTGCTATTTACTAAAGAGTAAAATAGAAGTGCTACAGAAGTTTAAGCAATGGGTAAGCTTTGTAGAAAGAAGATATAAACAACAAATATGTCAGTTGCAGACTGACAGAGGTTCAGAATTCATGTCAACAAGTTTTCAACAATGGTTGGGACAGTTGGGAATAAAACACAGATGCACAAATCCGTACACAGCAGCTGAGAATGGTGTTGCTGAAAGGTGGAATGGATTCTTACAAATGATGAAAGACTCACTGCTGGAGGATTCTGGTCTGAGCAGGTCATACTGGGGTGAAGCCATATTGACTGCTAAGTATTCAATTAATAGGCTGTGGAGTTCCTCCATTAATATGCATCCTCCATATGCAGTGCTATATGGGAGGAAACCATATCTGGCACATTTAAGAGTTTTTGGAAGTACTGCGTGGGTGCATATTCCAAAGGCAGTTAGAAGAAAGGGACAACCAAAGGCTAGAAAGCTCAGGTTTATGGGCTATGAGCCAGACTCAAAAAGCTATCATTTTAGTGATGGGAGCACACAGGAGCAGTCAATGCCACGTAGGTCAGAACTATGGAACAAGGTGATTCCACCTGACAGGTATTCCGCCAATAAAGTTAATGTGTGTAATGTATGGTATGAGCCAAGAAACTATAAGGAAGTATTGGCATTACCTAAAATTGAACAAGTAAAGTGGAAAGAAGCCATGGACAAGGAAATGAAATCCATGGGAGAATATGAAGTGTTCATGTCAATGACTTTGCCACAGGATAGCAAAGCTGTAGGATGTAAGTGGGTATACAAAAAGAAAGTACTACCCAATAATGAGGTGCAATATAAAGCAAGGTTAGTGGCACAAGGTTTTTCACAGATGAAAAATGTGCACTATTATGAGGTATTCGCGCCAACTGTAAAGAATGAAAGCATAAGGCTGGCACTAGCCTTATGCACTATGAAGAAGAAATTTACATGGTTCAAGCACCAGGGTATGAAAGTAAAAAGCCTAACACAGTTTACAAATTGAACAAGGCCATTTATAGGCTGAAGCAGTCAGCCAGGAATTGGAATATATGTCTATATAAGGCACTGAAGAGTCTTGGGTTCAAGAGGTGCAAGGCTGATGGTTGCATATACACTGGAAAGTTACAAGGTGGGGATTGTCAACTATTAGCATTTGTGGATGATCTTTGTTTCATTGCAAAGGATGTATCACAGTAAAAGGGATACTCAGGTATTTGGAGGGAACATTGAATGTGGGTCTTCAAATACAAGTATCTGAAGAATATTAAATTATTTGATTTATGTCTCTTCCAGTCATGAAGGGAGGAGTGTTAAAATATTCATGAACTGGGAGAGCCATGTTAACAAGATCAGCCAATGAATAGGCACAGCAACTAAGTCAGCCAATGGGAGCTAAACACATCTAGCTCAAGGGTCACTCATGCCCTTATCACCTCACAGCTTGATTACTGCAATGCGCTCTACATGGGGCTACCCTTGAAGAGTGTTCGGAGACTGCAGTTAGTCCAGAATGCAGCTGCGTGAGCCTCAAGGTACACCCACACTAAGCCCATCCTTCGCCTGCTGCACTGGCTTCCGATTGGTCTCCGGACACAATTTAAGGTGTTGGTTCTTACCTTTAAAGTCCTATATGGCTCAGGACCAGTTTATCTGCGTGAGCGTCTGCTACTGCATTCCTCCCAGCGCCCTGTGAGATCGCACAGGGTCGGCCTCCTCCAGGTCCTGTCAGCTAGACAATGTCGGCTGGCGGGTTCCCCGGGGGAGGGCCTTCTCTGTCGCGACTCTGACCATTTGGAACCAACTACCTCCCGAGATCTGTACTACCCCCACCTTACTGGCCTTCCGGAAAGACCTTAAGACCTGGCTTTCCCGGCAGGCATGGGGCCAATGACCCAAAGATATGGTCTTGTTAGATCGGCCCAGGTATGCATGTCAGAGTGAAAGTTCTTTTTAAATAATGTATTGTACTTTTTAATATGCTTTTAAATTGCTTTTATTGGTTGTGGTTTCTATACCTTACTGTGAGCCGCCCAGAGTCCCTGTTAGAGTTGGGCGGCATAGAAATTCCAATAAACTAAACTAAACTAAACTAAACTAAACTAAACTAAACTAAACTAAACTAAACTAAACTAAACTAAACTAAACTAAACTAAACTAAACTAAACTAAACTAAACTAAACTAAACTAAACATCTGAGTCTGTGCAGAGAATCGAAACTGAAAACTTAAGCTTAAGGCTGGGTGTGGCTCAGCCCACTCTGTGCTTGTCTGCTCTGCTGAAATGAAACTAACACTCCTGCTTGTGTTTACTTGAAGAAATAATTTACTAGTGATATTGTAAATATATATGTTACTATGTTTATGAAGAAGTTAATGAATCCAGCTGAATCAGTCATCTGTGTGTGCTTCTGGAATTGATTTTTCTGCAACAAACTCTGATAGTTCTTGGCATATTTTCCTGAGGCTAAGAATGAATTGGCTACAGTGTGTCATAATGAGGCATATCATTGTGTAAATCAGCAAATTTATACGGCTTGCTGCATGTCAAATAATCCCTTTAAAGCAGTTGTAGAATGCCTGGTTTTTAAAGATATACATTGCTCAAAGTGTGAGTGCTAGCAAGAAAGTCAGAAACAAATTAAGGACCTTCTCTTGAATGTATAAGAAATCCTCAATGTAAAGTAGATCATAGCTAGTAGAAAGATTACAGATAGGCCTCAAGATGCCTGGTAGGGATCCCATATGTTCTTTTCCCCAATATACTAAATTATTCTCCCCTTGACATCTATGCTTCCCATCAACCACTTCTTCCAATATCTAAATGTATTCTGTTCTTCTCTGAGTTAATTAATAAGCTGACATTTACTTACAACAAAGATTCCAGGAAGAGAAGAAATAGGCATGAAAGAAAGTCAATTCAACTAGAATTTAATCCCATTGTCCCCCAAAGATGTCAACAGACTAATGGGAAGGATTCAAACAAATATATGTTCATGGGAGTGTGGATATTAATAGTATTATTCCAATTATTATTTTCATCATCCCAATGATCACCCTAATAATTGATATCATTTTGATTAGTGCCCTCATTATTATCATCAGTTGTATATTTGTATCGTAATATTACCACTGATATTGTAAATATTATTACTCTGAGTATGATTGATATTCACTTTAAAGTACTTCTATGTTTCCCACAGGGTTGAAATTGTAGTTCTTGTGTTGAAAGAAAGGAAAGGCAAATAACTTTTAAATGGAATATTTTACTTTTATTTTTAGGAAATAAACTTTGTGGCTTATTTAATTTGCAGAGACTTTATATATTTTTAATGTTTGGCTCAAGCCACAGACTGTATATGCAATGTGTAAAAGTTGTCACCCTCTCAGCCAGTATTTTAATAAAGCAGATTCTCTGTTTTCTATATTCAGCTAGGAGTTTTCTTAGTCTTCATTTTGAATTTTTCCTATCCCACTTTTTCCATGCATTACTCCTCTAGCTCAGAAATATTCTTTTTGCATGCACTTCAAGTTTGAGATCACAGCTGGCATTCAAGCAGAATGCTATTTGGAACCCTCACAACAGCATAATATTTAAGTCTGCTATCTGTGAAGGTCATCCCAAAATGATGATGCCATTGTTGTTGTTGTTTTGCTATAAGTATCTACTGTAGAGAGTAAGAAAGTTGATGTACATATGATGAACATATGCAAGAACTATTATTAAGATGAAAGAGACTGGAACATTTTTACAGTAAGTGTAGAGCAATGAGATATTATTTGGAAGTGAGGCAGAAACCTCAATTCACTAGAGCAGTGATGGCGAACCTTTGGCATGCGTGCCAGAAGTGGCACGCAGAGCCATCTCTCCGGGCATGCCAGCCATCGCCCATTGCTCTTCCGGGTTCCAGCGTGCACATGCACATGGGAGCACTGGAAACCGGAAGAGTAGCTCCCTGGCACGCATGCGCCTGCCGGGAAGCTGGTGTTTGTGTGCGTATGCATGCCAGAAACTGGAAGACCAGGTGACTGGTGCACATGCGCATGACAGAAACTGGAAGCTCAGCTTCCCAACGCATGCACACCGGGGAACTGCTCTTCTGGTTTCTGGTGCTCCCATGCGTGCGCACTGGGGAGCTGCTTTTATGTTTTCCGGTGCTCCCCGTGCATGCTCGCGCGCTCCCATTTTGGCACTCGGTGCCGAAAAGGTTCGCCAATACTGCACTAGAGAATAAAAAGAGTATAAAAAATCTTGCATATAGTTGCAAGATTCTGTTGTTATGATGGTCTCCATAAAAAATTCATTTTAATCATCCTGTGAAATTGATTTCTGGGTTTGGTAAACCAAGTGGGGCTGACAACTTCATATACATTTCTGATCAACTGGCATCAAATTTTGTATTTCAGACTTTATAGATTTTTTAATTTGCTTTGGTATTTTAGCACATTGCCTCATGGTTCCTCATATGGATAGGTTCTAAGCCAGTTAAGGTTTTAAACTGGCACCTTAAACTGCATTTGGTAAGCAGTAGCATACAGCAGATATCTTTCAATACAGGCATTCTTACACTGATTAGCAGCTGATAGAAATTCTAGATACTTCTCAAAAGCAACCCCACATAAAGTGCATTGCAGTTGTAAGATAGTATGTAACCAAAGCATATAAAATTGTCAGTAGTACCAGTTGAAAGAGAATCACTGTTGACACACTAACCAACATACATAGTTGTGCAAATGTGCTCCTTGTTATAGCTAGTGCCATGGGACAAATGGGAATTCAAGGGCATCCCCAAACTATGAATATGGTTTTCTTTAACAATTGCCTCTCCACACACAACTAATTTCATCTTAGTTCCCAAGCCATATGCATCTTCAGTAGCAACAGTTGTTTTGAATATAAATCTGTTAACAATTGCATATAATTAGTATCATTCAAATTTTCAAAAAGGTATTGTGTTTATCTTTTCATTATATAGAGTTTGTGTCAGCTTCTATTACTTAGACATTTCTTGAAATTCACAATTTGACCAGACATCTAAAACTTTGGTTATAATTGTAAATTAGAAGATGATAGAAAAACAAGTTCTGTAAGTTGGCCCCGAACATTATTGAAAAGCAGTGAAGACCTGTTTTTATTTCAGGCACTTGGCTCAGAATGTTAATGGAACTAGCATGGTGTGATTGAGGGAAACACGTTTTATCAAGAGGGAAGAAGTTCAGTGTTGTTTTAAATGGTTTGTTGGTTTGTTGTTTACTTTATACTGTGGATTCTCCTTCACTGCCTAGAGTTCCTTCTGATAGATGGATAGCTACTGTACCTAAGTTAGTTTAATAAATAAATAAAATATTAAGAAGAGTTGTACACGAAAATCTTTATTTTACTAGTAAAAATATATGGAAATCTATTCTGAAATTGGAGACTGAACATAAAACTAATCTAAAAATACATTCCCAAAAGCTTTACTGTATTTGAGTTTGTATGTTGGTAATACTTTGGATAATTGTGGTGTGAAAAATCTTGCTGAGAACTTTACAATTACAATAGTTCCATTAGTTTCTGGTATAGTCCAGTAATGTTTTGTCTCTATCTGGGCAAAAAAGAATTTTTGACCACCTACCTATACATGAATTTCATGCATTCAGATAATACTTAAATGAAGTTATCCTATGAAATATTTTTTTGGCAACATTTAAGATTGACAAGGCTGGGCAATCTTGAACCTTATTACCTCTACTGTAATAGATTTTTAAATGATATCAGACTGTCATGAGATTTTGTCCATAAAAAGGCCACTATCACATCAGTCCAAAAAGATTTTAAAAAGAATATGAGCAATTTTGCAGAATAATAAATGTGTTGTACATTGTTGGGTAGCTTACTTATATTTAGTACTATGAAAAAAATTACATCCCACCTATCTACATAATATAGTAGCTGTCACTTAGGATCTCAGGCTTGAATAACAGGCATAGAAGGAACCTGATCTACTTACTAAGGGCATTGAAGCAGCAGTGGGAGTGAAGGGCTGCTCTGAGAAACTATTTGTGGCTTCCTAAATGGATTTAGTAGGCCATCAAATGACTTATAACACTGGCTAGATCAGCTAGACCTGATCTAACAAAGCTATTATCAGTTTTCACATTATCAAGAAATCATGGTGAATTGTCCCAGTCCAATCATGGTGACTGATGGGTAGAAAGCAACTGAATATCCTTCTTCCTCTAGCTGTAAAATGGTCATGTTTTTAAACTTAACTAATTTTAAAAAATTATTTGGAAAGCTGTTATCATTATTGCTATCAGTGGAAAGAGGGAGGGAGAGAGAGAGAGAGAGAGAGAGAGAGAAAGATTATGTGGCAGGTAAAAGTTCAGTCTTGTTAACCTTTATTACATCCTGGTTTAAAGGATCAACCAATGCAATAGAAGTGACATCCACTTTGTTTTAATATGTGTACTATAATAAGGGTGATCCACTGTTTATTCTTGTCAAACGACTTTTAACATTATATTTCCCCCAATACTTTTAGAATTTCATGGCAGCACCTGCCAATTTTGGCTGATCTCGTAAGTTCTGGATTCTACTTGGATGGGAGACTTCTTGGGAATTCTAGGTCTGTACTGGACAGTTGATAAAACATCCTGGAGGAAGATAGTAGCAAGCCACTTCCAAGAAAAGGGCATTAAAACAGTAATCAGAAAGCAAACTTCATTTGAAGACATTTCAGGATACTAATTCAGAGTAAGATTATCTAGCATGAAAAGCTTGAAAAATATATTTGATATTTTTAAAATAACATTTTATTATATATTCTGTTAATTATTGTCACTTCAGGAGAAAGAAAGATCTACCAGTGATGAATCATCAATAATAAGAAACTCACATGGATTTCATTGGAAGATACAGTAACATGTATGACTAAATGGTGCAAATATAATTTAGGCTGTTCATACAAGGTGACATTTTACTCAGGCTCAAAACATTTACCATTTGCTAATTGTAACTAGCAGGTTATTCAAATGCTGATGTTTTTAATTAGAGTTTATACACCAAACAATTTCTTTAGATGAAAAATAAATGGCTGAATCCTTCTAAAGATAGACACTAGTGGAGGAAAGAAGTCACAGTAGAGCTTGGAAAACAACTCTTCACTATTTACAGAAACATAGCACTGAGATCAAAAATCAACACTGGCTATCTGATGTTATTCTTCCATTCCATTCAATTGAAACTAAACCACAGAACAAGGATGGTTCCAATTTTAGATAGTCCCCCATCCTTCATTTTAAGCAGCATTTATCCAAATCCAATTTATTAAAAAGCACAAACACATCTTCATTTTTGAAGTCTCATTTCATATAGTGATTTTGATTTCTCCCCAAGTAAATAATGTGGCTAAGAGGGGAAGAGTTTGCTCACACTGATAAGTCATTAATCAATTATTTCACCCCAAACATACTGTAAGTCAAGAGTGGCTTTATATAAAAAATAATATCGAAAACTTGCATTTATTATCCATCAGTTCTCCAATATCTATATTTTACATAGGGCAATGCTCTCTGGTCTACTTTTAAAACACTGGTTAGGAAATGGTTTCTGGAAAATCCATAGTGGACTCACATTGTGAGTGGAAATTTTGTGCAGTTATGCACAATGCCCTTGTTATGAATGCTATACTTATCACTAGAATATAAATGATAGCTAATGGCATTATAGCCATAGAACATGAAAATGTGCATGGTCACAAAAGCATAATATTTCTAGTTCACTCAGCTGTGGTTTTGCCAAATGTTGAAAATGAGACGTTGTACTTACCTGAGACGTCCATTCTCGTAGGGTGGAGCTAGCCGCCAAGAATTGGGTTTGGCACAGCCTTCTAGCCAATCAGGACTGAGTCTGGAAAAAGTATAAATAGTGGCTCTGGGGCCTAGTTCCCCCTCTTTTGACGAGGGACGAATGCCAGACTCGACGTGCCAATCAAAATCCATCAATTTATTGAAAACCAACAGTCTAACACAACACAACAGAGTAACCTTGCTAAATACCTAGAAAACTAACTACCTATTAACAGAGACAATCCTATGGTACTAATTCCTACATACCTAATCACACCGAAAAGAAGTACTGCCCAGCCAGGTAATTGAAGGGAGGGACTTGGTGGCTAGCTCCACCCTATGAGAATGGACGTCTCAGGTAAGTACAACGTCTCATTCTCCATAGTGGGTGGAGCTAGCCGCCAAGAATTGGGACATACCAAAGTAATTCAGTCCCTAGGGTGGGCCTCCTGATCCTGGCTGGGACCCCCACTGTCCAGAATTACCTGTTTTAACACTCTGCGCCCAAAGTCAGCCTCCTGAGAGGTGAAAGCGTCCAGTCTATAGTGCCAAACAAACAGCGTTGGGGATGACCAAGTGGCCAAGTGGCAGACCTCTTCAATGGTAGCCCTGGTATTCCACGCTGCAGTGGTGGCCACACTGCATGTGGAATGGGCAGTGATCCCGGTGGGTCGTGGCAAGGACATCTGTTCATATGCAAGTTTAATGACAGTACGAATCCAATGACCCACCATGGAAGAAGAGGCTTTCCGGCACATAGGAGCTGTGTGAAAGGAGACAAACAATGCCTCCGTCCTACGGAAGGTAGATGTTCATTATATGTAAATGTCCAGGGCGCGCCTCACGTCCAGGAGGTGCCACTGTCTCTCAATGTCAGAGGAGGGAGAAGGGTAAAAGGAAGGTAACACAACCTCCTGAGCCCGGTGAAAGTAAGAGTTTACCTTTGGTAGAAAGGTAGGGTCCAATCTTAATACTACTCTGTCCTAGTGGAAAACACAGAGGTCACTCCTCACTGATAGGACTGCTAGTTCAGAGATACGGCGGGCGGATGTAACAGCACCAGGAAAACCACCTTGTACATTAGGTGAGCCAGGGAGACAGATTGTAATGGCTCAAAGGGAGCCCCAGTGAGTGCAAGAAGTACCTTGGACAAGTCCCAGGTGGGGTACCTGTGCACCACAGGTGGGCAATGAATGACTGCACCCTTAAGGAACCTGGAGATCAAGACAGGACAGTGGACAAGGCTGCTACCTGGTGATGGAGGGTACTTGGGGAAAGACCCTTGGCTAGCCCCTGGCGGAGAAATTGGAGCACATTGATAACTGACAGATCCACTGGGGAATACCCCTCCCTGACACACCAAGACCAGAAAGCCTTCTAGGAGGCTGCATAGATGTGCTGCGTGGACGGCCTACGAGAGTCAAGCAAGACCTCCATGACGTCCTCAGGGACCTGGCGGCTCCTCAGAGTGAGCTGCTCAAGTGCCAGGCAGTCAGTTGCAACCAGTGAGGCTCTGGATGCTGCACTGACCCCTGGACAAGCGACCACTCTATCAGAGGGATCCTCCATGGGAGGGGGAAACTGACAGAGAGACCAGGCCAGCATACCAGGCTCTCCTGGGCCAGTGAGGGGCCAGGAGGATCAGTTTGGCTCTCCCCTCCAGCAGCTTCCGAATAACCTGAGGGATGATGGGAATGGGGGGGAATGCGTAAGGCAATCCCTGAGGCCAAGCGCAGCAAAGGGCGTCCGTCCCCTCTGCCCCCTGAGTCTGGTACCTGGATAGAAACCTGGGCAGTTGAGCATTCCCCGGGGTGGCGAAGAGATCTATGAGTGGCAGACTGAAGTGACCTACTAATTGCTGAAATAGGTCTGGGTGGAGACTCCACTCTGCCGGGTCGATCTGGTGCCGGCTGAGCCAGTCTGCCCTGGTATTGCTCACCCCGGAGATGTGCTCTGCAGAGAGCGATATCAGGTTCTGTTCTGCCCACAGTCCCCACTGCATGGGCTCTGTCATCAGTTGTCCGGACATGGTCCCCCCTTGTCTGTTTATGTGGGCCTTGGTGGCCACATTGTCCGTGAGGACCAATACATGGTTGTTCGCCAGCCGAGGCCTGAAGTGCTGTAGGGCAAGAAAGACAGCTTGTAATTCAAGGATATTTATGCTTAGAGTCGCCTCTGTCTGAGACCAGGTGCCCTGTGCTACCTTAGACCCTGCATGGGCCCCCCAACCAAGCAAACTGGCATCTGTGGTGACGGTGAGCTGTTGTGGAGGCAGAAAGCAAGTGCCTTGTGGACCACTGCCGTTGTCCACCATCGCATGGAATCTCTCACCTGACGTGGAAGCCTCACCTTAACTGGAAAGGTGGCGCGTCCTAGACGCTGAAAGGGGAGGAGAAACCATTGAAGCTCCCTGGAGGGTAAGTGAGCCCAGGGGGTTCAGTGGAACCGAAGTTGTTGCAGAACTAGCTGCGCTAATTCCAATAGGCTGTCTCTCAGTTCCCTGGGACACTCCAGGGAATCAATAATGGCCCCCAGATGAACTATTCTGGTGGAAGGGGTGAGTTGGCTCTTGGATCAGTTGACCAAGAAGCCATGGTCTCCGATTGGGCAGTACAGGCCGAGATGACAGGGGCAGGCCTTAGTCCTGTTATATGGGATAGGTTTGAACCGGTGACTCCTGAGGATGTAGACAAGGCCATAGGAGCGATGAGCTCTGCCACTTGTTTATTGGACCCGTGTCCTTCCTGGCTGGTTTCGGCCACCAGGGAGGTTTCAAGTGGCTGGCTCCAGGCATTGGTCAACGCTTCTTTGAGAGAGGGGTCCGTCCCGCAGCCTTAAAAGTTGCGGTGGTGAGGCTCCTCCTCAAGAAGCCTTCCCTGGACCTGGCGGATTTAAAGAACTTCCGTCCAGTCTCCAACCTTCCCTTTGCGGGGAAGGTTGTTGAGAAAGTGGTGGTGCTCCAGCTCCTACGGCTGTTGGATGACACTGATTTTCTGGATCCCTTTCAATCGGGTTTCAGGCGCGGCTACAGTACGGAAACGGCTTTGGTCACCCTGATGGATGATCTCTGGCGAGCCCGGGATGGTGGTCATTCCTCTATCCTGGTGCTACTTGACCTCTCAGCAGCTTTCGATACCATTGACCATGGTATCCTTCTGCGTCGTCTCGGAGAGGTGGGGGTGGGCGGCACTGTTTTGCAGTGGTTCTCCTCCTTCCTCTCTGACAGGACGCAGTCGGTGTTGACAGGGGGGGCAGAGGTTGAGGAACACTTGCAAGGTAGAGCTGAGGAATTTGCAGAGTTTCTGTCGGATAAAGTTGCTCAGATCCAGTTGAACCTGGACTCCGGCTGGGCAGAGTCCATTGAGTTGACAGGGGCAAGTTTTAGTCCACCGTTGTGGGAGGAGTTTGGGCCTGTTTCTCCTGAAGATGTGGACATAGCCGTGGGTGCGATGAGTGCTTCCACCTGTTTATTGGACCCGTGCCCCTCCTGGTTGGTTTCGGCCAGCAGAGAGGTGGCATGTGGCTGGATCCAGGCAGTGGTCATCGCTTCCCTCAGGGAGGGATCCATACCGCAGCCGTTAAAAGTTGCGGTGGTGAGACTCCTCCTGAAGAAGCCTTCCCTGGATCCAGCGGACTTGAAGAACTTTCATCCGGTCTCCAACTTACCTTTCTTAGGTAAAGTTGTGGAGAATGTGGTGGCTGCTAAGCTTCTGCGGCTATTGGAGGAAACAGATCATCTAGACATTGAATATCTAGATCCCTTTCAATCGGGCTTCAGGCGCAGCTACAGTACAGAAACTGCCTTGGTCGCTCTGATGAATGATCTCTGGCGAGCCCAGGATGGGGGAAATTCCTCCATCCTGGTGCTACTTGACCTCTCAGCGGCTTTCGATACCATCGACCATGGTATCCTTCTGCATCGTCTCGGCGAGTTGGGAGTGGGAGGCACCGTTTTACAGTGGTTCTCCTCTTATCTCACCGACAGGATGCAGTCGGTGTTAACAGGAGGGCAGAGATCGGCTCCTAGGCCCCTGATATGCGGGGTGCCTCAGGGTTCGGTCCTCTCGCCCATCCTGTTCAACATTTACATGAAACCGCTGGGGGAGATCATCCGCGGACACGGGATGAGTTTTTATCAGTACGCTGATGACACCCAGCTGTACATCACCACCCCGTCTCAATTCAGGGAGGCAGTTGATGTAATGTGCCGGTGCCTGGACGACGTTAGGACCTGGATGGGGAGGAACAGACTAAAACTCAACCCTGACAAGACTGAGTGGCTTTGGATATTGCCTCCTAAGGACTATGTCAACTGTCCCTCCTTGGTTCTCGAGGGAGGGAAATTAACTCCCTCGGAGCAGGTCCGCAATTTGGGGGTCCTCCTAGATCCACAGCTAAAATTGGATCACCATCTTACTGCTGTGGCTAGGGGGGCTTTTGCACAGGTTCGCCTGGTGCACCAATTGCGGCCATACTTGGAGAAGGAGGCTCTACTCACGATCACTCATGCCCTTGTCACCTCCTGATTGGATTATTGCAATGCGCTCTACATGGGGCTACCCTTGAAGAGTATCTGGAGACTTCAGTTGGTGCAAAATGTGGCTGCGCGTGCTGTGGTGGGTGTGCCAAGGTACACCCACATTACACCTATACTCCGCCAGCTGCATTGGTTGCCCATCGGTCTCCGGGTACAATTCAAGATGTTGATCATCATCTTTAAAGCCCTTTGTTAGGTCTCTGACCATAACTAATATTGGATAGAACAATATATGTTTTAGCTTTTAACAGCTATAAGTCTGTTTAGCTTAGGTGTTGCAGACTGCCACAAGAGGGAGCTAGAGTTCACAGCTTATTTCTCTGGGAGTCCCTCTCTGTTTGTCTTTGGTCTCTGCTACTCTGAGTGTGTTCTCTGCTAATCATTAGAGCAAGGCCTAGAGTATGTATGCTCTGCATTTCTCTCTGTGTTGTAGTTATGTATTATAGCTAAAATGTACTTGTACTGGATAATACTTGGATTGTCATTATGACTATTAAGTGTATGACTTTGGACTGTTTATAGGAACATGCTATTTCTTAAAGTAAACTTTAATTCAAGTTAGTGTATCTGTGTGTGGCTGAGTACTTATTCACAACTGATCTCAATCTAAACGTTTCTGTATGCACAACCTTGGTAACACAAGGAATACTCTGCTAATACATTAACACTGGTTATGGGCCCAGAGAGATATTGAGAGTTAGTGTGAATATTCAGTTTCATACTCAGACAGCTAACTTGTGGTTTACTGTTAAATTAACAATGGCACAAGAACAGTCAACTAGCTTATCCCTGATAACCAGGTTAGATGGAACTAACTATGTTTCCTGGTCTATGAAGTGCAGCTTACTTTTGCGTAAAGAAGGATTATGGACTGTGGTTAATAATCCACCTGATATAACAGCTTGGGATCCAACAAATGATGAAGATAAGAAGAAAATAGCTGCCTTTAACCGGGATAATGAAAAGGCTCTTAGTATTATTGGAGTGACACTGAGTGATCAGCAACTGGTCCATATTCATGGTGAAGATTCTGCTGCCAAGTGTTGGAGTACCTTAAAGAGACTTTATGTTCGAGATTGTGTTGGTGCGCACATACACCTTACACGTAAACTGTTCAGAGCACGTTTGTTAAAAGGTGGTGACATGTTGGCTCATTTGGAGTTTATGAAGAGAACATTACAAGAGCTACATGAAAAAGAACTGATTTTCTCAGAGTTGCATCAAGTTTATATTATTCTTTCTTCTTTGGATGACTCTTATGATGATTATGTGTCTTCACTGGAAGTTTTGACCAGAGATGAACTGACATTGACTGGCATAATAGAAAGACTGTTAGAAGAGTCTAGAAGAAGGCAAGATAGAAAACAACTGAGAGAGAAACCACCACAGGAAGAAAAACTCTCTTCAACTGCCTATATTGTTAGGAAATGTTATTCTTGTGGGGCTAAGGGTCATATAGCCAGATTCTGTAAAAAGGGTAAAAAGCAGAATGCTAGTAATATGCAGAGAGCTTATAATGATGTTAGTGTAGCTATATCAAGTACAAATAAAACTGTAAGCCATGATATCTGGATAATAGACAGTGGAGCATCTCAGTGTATAACAAAAAGTAAAGAGAGATTTGTTAATATGACTGAAAGTAAACAGCATGTATCATTAGCAAATGGCTGGAAATTGAGAGTATCTGGAGAAGGTAATGCATATTGTTCATGTATTAATGAAAGTTTACCAATGTTATATGTACCTAACCTTATATATAACTTACTATCTGTGAGAGAATTGGTAAAAGCAGGGTTTGTGGTAACTTTTCAGGGAGATAAATGTTTAATTGAAAAACAAGGTAAAAGAGTTACTGCAAGATTGCATGATGGCTTATATATTATCCATGATAGTCCATTAAATAAGGCCAATTCAGTTTATGAAAATAGAAAGCCTCATGACGAATGTATTCATTTGCTCCATAGACGTATGGGACATTTAAATTTCAAAATTTTAAAGAAAACTCTTGAGTTATCTAATGGTATAAAATTAAAACCTTGTGCAAGATATTTAAATTGTAATGCTTGCAATCAGGAAAAGAGCAAGGTAATTCCTGCAAACAGGTTAAATGGATTTAAAACCAAGGAACCATTAGAGGTTGTATTTGCTGATCTCATTGGCCCTAAGAAACCCAGTTTAGGTGGAGCCTGTTATATATTGAGCATAGTTGATCATTTTTCTAGATATGGTTTCTGTTATCTGATGAAAACAAAAACAGAAACATATCAGCATTTTGTAAACTGGTTAAGGTTTGTTGAACGAAAAATGAATAAGAAACTGGTTAGTTTAGTAACAGATAATGGTACTGAGTTTACCAATAAGAGATTTGAAGATATGCTAAAGAGAGCTGGTATTGAACATAAGCGTTCTGCTCCTTTTCGGCCACAACATAATGCGCATATTGAACGTAGAGGTCAGACATTACAGGCTATGTCTAGAACCAAGATTTCAGATTCTGGTTTACCAGAGAGGCTCTGGGGTGAAGCTATAATGTGTGCTAACCATGTTTTGAACAATGTAGTTAATGCAACAACTGGTGAATTGCCATTTACCCGTTGGTATGGTAGGAAACCAAATCTTAGTTATTTGCATACATTTGGTGCACCAGCATGGGTGCATATTCCCACACAAGTAAGGCGAAAGGGACAACATAGAGCACGGAAATTATGTTTTGTAGGGTATGAATCTAATCATAGATCATTTAGATTCTGGGAGCCAGGTACTACTAAAGTATATTGTAGTGCAAGTGCTAAATTCCTTGAGCATGTTGGATGGAGTAAACTGGAACAGGAATACAAGGAACAAGATAGTATTGTTGTTGAGGATCCATTGTTTCCTGATGATTCTGATAAGAAAAATACTGATGGTAGGATAGTGAAAGAATCCTCGATAGACGAATCATCAATAGAGGAACCATCTATGGATGATGTAGAAGATACTTCGATAGGGGAGGAAAAGGAAGAGGAAATTCCAACAGCTTGTACTAAATTGCCTAGGAGGTCAACTAGGGAGAGACGTCCACCTGATAGATATCAGGCAAGTATTGTATGCCAGATTAATGTGGAACCGTCTAATTATAATGAACTTAAGCTGTATCCAACAAAGGAACAGGTAGCTTGGCAGGAAGCTATGAATAAGGAATTAAAATCTTTAAAGGATCTTGAGGTATATGAAGATGTAAAGTTACCACCAGGTGAGCGTGCAATAGGTTGCAGATGGGTGTATAAATTAAAGACTGGTGTGGATGGCACTGTTACCCATAAAGCAAGATTAGTTGCTCAGGGATTTGCTCAATCAGATAAGGATTATGATGAGGTATTTGCACCTAGTCTGAGAGCAAATACATTGAGAGGAGCATTAGTTTGGGCAGCTAAAAATAAATGCATAATTAATCATGTAGATGTCGAAACTGCATATCGACATGCACCATTACAACATACCATTTATATGAGAAAGCCATTAGGTTTAAAAGGTGATGGAAAAAACGATTATTGGAAATTAAAGAAAAGTCTTTATGGCTTAAAGCAATCAGGTTATGAATGGAATAAATGCATTGTAAAAGAATTAGTTTCCATGGATTTTAAAGCTGGTATAGCTGATCCTTGTTTATTTAGGAGAGAGAAAGATGGTTTGATTTCTCTGTTGCTATTATTTACAGATGATATAGCGATTATAACAAAGACTGAACAAGAAGCAAATGATATTGTTTCCGAATTACAAAGAAAGTTCAAGATTAGAAATTTAGGAGAAATTAAACATTATTTGGGTCTTGATATAATGAAGACAAATAGAGGATTCAAAATTTCGCAAGCCAAGAAGATTAGTCAATTGTTAAAAAGATATAATCTGGAGAATTGTAAAACTGCTAAGACACCAATGGATCAGGGATTTACAAATAGTGATACTAAATGTCCTGTGTTTGATAAGGAGATATATCAGTCTCTAATTGGTAGTCTCTCATATTTGAGTAATTGGTCTAGACCAGATATATCTTACAGCGTAAATCAACTGGCTAGATATAATACTGAACCAAATGAAAGGCATTGGCAAGCAGCTAAACGAATACTTAGATACCTAAAGCACACAATACATTATTCTTTATATTTAGAACCGAGAAATGAATTAGTGTTAACTGCATATGCTGATGCAAGTTTTGCTACTGATGCAATGACTCGCAAATCAACATCAGGTATAGTGGTAATGTTGGGTGATGCTTTAATAGGGTGGAAATCTATTAGGCAACAACATATTAGTTTATCCACTATGGAAGCAGAATTCTCGAGTTTATCATTAATGTGTACAGAATTGGTGTATTATAAACAATTGTTAAAGGATATAGGAATTACTGTACAGGAGCCATTTATTGTGTATGAAGACAATCAATCTGCCATTAGTATGGCTAATAGTTTAGCTGTGAAAACAAGGTCGAAACATACTGATTTGAGATATCTGAATGTTAGACAATGTGTTCAAAATAAAATGGTTAAGTTGGAATACTGCATGACTGAACAGAATATTGCAGATCATTTTACTAAAGCGCAAGGTGCAATTAAATACAAAGAGTATTGTGAAAACTATGGTTTAAAGATGTAAGGTATTATATATTGATCTACCCAAAGGGGAGAATGTTAGGTCTCTGACCATAACTAATATTGGATAGAACAATATATGTTTTAGCTTTTAACAGCTATAAGTCTGTTTAGCTTAGGTGTTGCAGACTGCCACAAGAGGGAGCTAGAGTTCACAGCTTATTTCTCTGGGAGTCCCTCTCTGTTTGTCTTTGGTCTCTGCTACTCTGAGTGTGTTCTCTGCTAATCATTAGAGCAAGGCCTAGAGTATGTATGCTCTGCATTTCTCTCTGTGTTGTAGTTATGTATTATAGCTAAAATGTACTTGTACTGGATAATACTTGGATTGTCATTATGACTATTAAGTGTATGACTTTGGACTGTTTATAGGAACATGCTATTTCTTAAAGTAAACTTTAATTCAAGTTAGTGTATCTGTGTGTGGCTGAGTACTTATTCACAACTGATCTCAATCTAAACGTTTCTGTATGCACAACCTTGGTAACACAAGGAATACTCTGCTAATACATTAACACCCTTCATGGCTTAGGACCAGGTTACCTTCGGGACCGCATTTTGCCTCACACTTCCCTTCGACCGGTTAGGGCCCACAGAGTGGGTCTCCTCCAGGTCCCGTCAGCCAAACAATGCCGGTTGGCGGGCCCTAGGGGGAGGGCCTTCTCTGTGGGGGGGGGGGCGTGCTCTGGAACCAACTTCCCCCAGAGACCCGAACCATCCCCACCCTGCTGGCCTTCCAAAAAGCCATCAAGACATGGCTTTTCCTGCAGGCAGGGGGTAGAGACTAGTCCATCTGAGCTCTCCCCCGGGTATGTCTGGTTGGTGAATATTTTTAATTGTTCAATTTTTTTAACTTTTTAACTTGGTTTTTAATTACTGTTTATTATCTAGTGTTCTTGTATATTGCTGTACGTCGCCCTGAGTCCCTCGGGAGTAGGGCGGCATATAAGAACCAAGAAATAAATAAATAAATAAATAAATACCTCTCCAAATGTCAGCTCGGAGGATTCAAGGTAAGGATGGAGGATGAACCAGTTCCAGGCATTTCTGGAGGGGAGTTGGTCAGTGGCTCCAAGCAGCCATCTGAGAGGGATTTGGCTGAAGCACAGCTGTAGCAGGACAGCCCTGAGGCTTCAGTTGGAGAAAGCATGCAGCTGCAGGTCAGCAATGAGGAGGAGAAACTGCCTTCTATACTTGAACACATAGGGCAGAGAAAAGGCAGGAGCAGCAAAGGTTCGTCTGACTACTTGTGAGGAGACAGACTTGCCCTTCTTGATGGGCTGCACCGGAAGCTGGCTATTTAGCACAGCAGATAGACAATTCTGGGAACTGTGTGCTTCCTGGTTGTTGTGATTCCTGCCTTGCTTTGGATTTGGATTGTGCCTTGTAAACTCTGGACTTTTCTTGCCTCGTGAATCCTCTTGTATTGTGGATTTAATTTTGCCTGGTGGGTTTATTTTGTTTGGGAAACTTTCAAGTGTCTTCTGGTCTCATTGGCCAGTGTTTCTGTGGACTAGCATTGGTCTTCTTTTGGCTGGATTAATTGAGACAGTTCTGGGTTTTTGGTGAATGGAATTGCTGGGGAATATTAATAAACCCATTAAACCACTGTTGTTTGTGAGTGAGCGGGACAGCACAAATAGTTGCTTTAGGATGTTTGAGAATAATCGGCTACTTACTGGGATATGTCTATACCAGTGATAGCGAACCTATGGCATGGGTGCCACAGGTGGCATGCGGAGCCCTCTCTGCGGGCACATGAGCTGTCCCCCAGCTCAGCTCCACCGCGCATGTGCGTGCCTCCTGCTGGACTGCTGATTTTTGGGTCTGCCCTACATGCGTAGGGGGCGGGGGGCTACCTTTCTCCTCACTTTCTGCCGCCCGTACCTTCCCAGATCTCCGGAGATTCCCCTCCAGCACCATTTGGGGATGGGAGGCTTTTCCCCCTTCAAGCACCATTTGGGGATGGGAGGCTTTCCCCCCCTCCCAGCGCTGTTTTGGGATGTAAGGCGAAAACAGGGGGTCGCGCATGCATGGGGGAGTTGTGCACACATGTGCAGGGGGCAGGGCACATGGGGGGGCATTGCATTATGGGTGTGGGCACACACACGCGCTTTCGGCATCCGAGGGAAAAAAGGTTAGCCATCACTGGTCTATACCTACAGAGATCAGAGCTGTGCAAACAATGATATTCATTGTGACACCCAATGGAAATGAAAGCTGAACTTTAAAGAAGTACTGTAGGAAGAGTACTGATTTATTTATTTACTTATTAATGAGATTTATATACATAATAATAATAATAATAATAATAATAATAATAATAATAATAATAATAATAATAATAATAATAATAATAATAATAACAACAACAATAATAACAACAACAACAATAATAATAATAATAATTTATTGTCATTGTACGTATATACACAGTACACCCATACAACGCAATTCACATAACGCTTCAAGACCAGTCCCAACACACATAGCAATCCCCACCCGCCACAAATTCCCCACCCTGAACCACTCACATCCATACAACAGACCAAGTAATACTATCCAACAGCTCACTGATGGTGACCCTTCAATTCATTATTAAGTGCAATTATAGCTCTAGGGTAAAAACTATTCAGAAAGCTTGTGATCCGAGTTTTAATTGTTCTGTATCTTCTGCCAGAAGGCAACAGTTCAAAAATATTGTAAGCAGGATGAGAAGAGTCTCTGAGAATATTGTGCAACTTCCTAGAACAGTGAGATGCAGAGATATCTTCCAGGGCTGGTAGCTGGAGCCCAATGATATTCTGGACAAAATATCAATTTTCATAGTGCAAGCACTCTCTAAGCGGTTTACACCTTACGCTTGTCACTGACTTAAGATGATACAGACTTCCGGGGTGGAGCCACGGTGGGAGGGTGAGGGAAGCTTCGCTCCCCAAACCCAGAAAACCCAGAATTTCTCGGCAATTTTGAAAAGCCCAGTGCAAGACATACGAACTCTTGCTGGGTGGAAGAACAGAGAAGACCCTAGGAACATCGTGGCAAAGAAAATCGCCCGATGCGAGGACTAGGGAGGTTTTCAAAAACCTCAGACCGAGAAACGCCATCGGCATTAAGACGACGGTTTTGACGCCGTAGAGCCCAAGCATCAAAAGAAACAGAGGGGAGCAGTGAGTGGATAGTCGCTTGCTACGAACTGCTACGAATTGGTGATATGGGAGTGAATTGAGACTGAGAGCCCTTTGGTAGGTGTTTACGTTTTTTTGCGTTTCAGCATTTGCGAGACTTTTGCAGCCCGGCGTTTAATTGCTGGGGTGTGCCGGCCTGTTTGACCACCGCTTCTGACTATCGGAGTCTACCATCGCCATTGGGCCACCTCCTTGCATTGTCGACTACCCCTGCGCTGTTTCCTCCCTGGCCAGCCTGATTTGAGATGTAATTCGACCCCCCCTTACCCTGGACGCGGACTGCTATTTATGATCATTGCAGCATTTCTCCTTAAGGCGTCTCTCTTTAGGGCGCCACCGCGACTGCTGCTGCCGCCCAACTTCGCGCTTAGATGTCTTCCTTCTACGCTGGACGCGGACAATGAAATTAAGCGCTCAAGTGACCCCCCCATCTTCCATTTTGGGATACAGCTGCCTGTCTACTGTCTATTGTCCAGTGCAGAGTCCCCTTGTGGGCTCCGTTGCAGTAGCCATTACTGTTATCACCGCCCCGGCCGTGAGCCTTTCTTTGGCCAATTTGGCCTTGGCTTCTTACATGGCTCCCTCTGTAATTTTTCTTGCTACCCTGACTATGATTATTAAGGGAGCTAGAAACAGGAAGAACGGAAGAATAGGACTAACATTCTTGATCCTGTGGAGGGACATAGTGGGTAGCTCTGGCAGAAAGAACTTTTGTGGCTCTGTTATCATCTTGACTGAAAGATCTGCCAACACCAATATTATGAAGGACAACGATCGACAGCTACAAAGGGTGTTAGAAGTTTTTAAGAATTACTAAGTGTCTATTGACAATCTACTATTATTATTGGATGTAGTGGAGATATCTAGGGAATTGGATAATCTACATCTGGCTGGCATGCATGCACTTTTTACATGTTTAATATTACTCTTGATTGCTTTTTAAATTATTTTGTACCTCGGGGGTGAGAGCTTGGTGATATGCAAGTTGTTATGGATGGTGTACATATGATGAAATGAATTGGAGCTGACTGAATATTGGAAGACTGTGAGAGCCGGGGACAAGAACCGGAGCCTCTGCTGCTGAGTGTGCAAACAGAAGCAGGTGGGGCCCCGGTTCCAAACCCTGGTCTGGTATGAATGTGATATATAGCCTGTCGGAGAAGATGAGGGCCGGCGAGGGGGGATGGGATCTTAGAGGGGAGAGAGAGCCAGAGTATTCCAGTCGTAATAGGAAGAGGTAGACATGGAGGGAGATGGGGGGGTAGGCCGCTCAAGGGGAACTAGAACTCACTGTCTTAAAGCGATTACTTGTTCCAGCCCCTTGGGCTCAGCTCGCGTAATTGGTGACTTGGGTTTTCAGGGCCCTGGACTCAAGCAGCTGCTATTTAATGCCAGGTCGATTGTCAACAAAGCTCCCCTGGTTCGAGATTTAATCTTGGAAGAGGGAGCCGACCTGACATGGATCACTGAGACCTGGCTGGGCCAAGAGGGGGGGTGCCCCTCGTAGAGATGTGCCCAGACGGGTTTCAGATATGGCATCAGCCGCGACCCCAGGGAAGGGGTGGAGGAGTGGCAATTATAGCTCGCAAGAGTCTTTGTCCTCGCAGGATCCCTGCCCCGGAGATTGTTGGGTGTGAGTCTCTCCTTTTTAAGTTAGACTCAGGGGCTCAGTTGGGCCTATTGTTAGCGTACCTGCCTTCCAGCTGCGTTACTACGGCCCTGCCTGCACTGCTAGAGGCGGTAGCCAGGCTGGCGGTGGAGTTCCCCAGACTTATGGTGCTGGGGGACTTTAACCTGCCATTGCTCGGTGAATCCTCTGACGCTGCACAGGAGTTCATGGCTTCAATGACAACCATGGACCTGACCCAAGTAATTCAGGGTCCGACTCATAGGGGGGGTCTCATAGGGCTTGACCTAGTGTTTCTCTCAGGGCAGTGGAGAGATGATCTGAATTTAAGGGGTATAGTCGTTTCACCCTTGTCGTGGTCAGATCATTTCCTGCTGAGGTTAGACTTCATTGCACCTCTCTTCCATTGCAGGGAGGCGGAACAGATTAGGTGGTTCCGCCCCAGATGCCTAATGGACCCGGATGGGTTCCAGAGGGAGCTTGGGGAGAAACCTGAATCCCTTGTCCACAATCCTTCTGAGTCCCTAGTGGCTGCCTGGAATAGGGCAGCTTCTGGGGCATTGGATCGGATTGTGTCTTTGTGACCTCTCCGCGGCAGTGGATCCAGGAAAGCTCCTTGGTTTACCGAGGAGCTCCAGGAGATGAAACGCAAAAAGAGACATCTAGAGTGACGCTGGAGATCCAGTAAAGCTGAATCTGACCGAACACTGTTAAGAGCCTTTATTAGGACTTATTTAGTGGCAATACAGGCGGCAAAATTTTTGCATTTTTCCGCACTTATTGCATCCGCTGATTCACGCCCAGCCACTCTGTTTCGGGTGACTCGTTCCCTCCTTAATATGGAGGGAAAGGAGGAACCCTTGCAGGGTAGAGCTGAGGAATTTTTACAGTTTTTGGCGGATAAAATCACTCAGATTCAGATTTGAGCCCGCGACTCCTGAGGAAGTGGACAAGCGGGGGAGGAGTGGGGCTCTGAAATCCAACCTCAGTAGGAAATGATCTGACCATGACAACGCGGAAATGGCTATATCCCTTAACTTCAGATCATCTCTCCACTGCCCCGAGAGAAATACTAGGTCAAACATGTGACCTCCCTCATGAGTCGGATCCTGGATTACTTGGGTCAGGTCCATGGTTGTCATGGTGTCCATGAACTCCTGGGCTGCATCCGAGGTTTCACCGGCTGAAGGCAGGTTAAAGTCCCCCAGCACCATGAGCCTGGGGAACTCCACCGCCAAGCCCGCTACTGCCTCGAGCAGCGCAGGCAGGGCCTTAGTAATGCAGCTGGGAGGCAGGTACGCTAACAAAAGGCCCACCTGAAACCCTAAGTCCAACTTCAGAAGGAGAGTCTCACACCTGACAATCTCCAGGGCAGTGGTCAATGTGTGGTATTCCATATGTTGTTGAACTACAGTTAACTATACTTGCAGGCCTTGGATGATCTAGCCACATCCCATAACAAGTGTTTTTGCTTACTAGTAATATAATATTGAGTTTCAGTAATGCACTATTACTTGAGTGCGACTGACTATAAATTTCTTGATTTTTTTTTTAATTCTGTGGACTGTGGAGGTGTCTTACAACAAATAAATGGTTTTTGTTTAAAGGAAACAAAATAACTAATTTGTTTTTGAATAGTTGTCAATAAAATAATATTTTAGTTGCTTCAGGTATGCATATATGTATTCAGTAGAAAGAATAGGCTTAATACATTACTTTAAAAAATCATATATTGCTTTGAAATTATCAATTAGATATTTGGTCATAGGCTGCAAATATTTTGGAACTAATGCATAAAAACTTCCATATCTGATTTATTTTATAATGTGTATCTTCAAGTTCATTAAACATATGCAAGAGAAGTAGCATTTATTATGTAAAATTGTTCTATAACATTCATTTAGGAATTCATTAATTTTATGTTTGGAATGACCCCAATGTTTTCTCCTTTCTTTCCTTCCTCCTCCACACTAATTTTCTTCTACTGAGCATGTATTATGCTCAAAACTCGGTCAAAAATGTTTCTTATACATAAGAATCCTAAAGATAACTTTAATGTAATTTAAGATTTATATGATAAAGCATTACTTTATTGTCAATGCAGTAATGAATTAGTTTTGCCAGTTTGGGTCTAATGTATTTTCTTTTTAATGCTTTTCTCCAGGCCATTCTGCTAATCTAACTTGTCGAGCATTCTTTGGATACAGTGGAGAAGTCAGTCCTTTAATGTATTGGATGAAAGGAGAAAAGTTTATTGAGGATTTGGATGAAAGTCGGGTTTGGGAGAGTGATATTAGGTAATATATATATGTTTTCTCAAGACTAATATCTACTTTTCTGAAATGAATAAAATACTATTTAAAAGTGGAATAGACATTATTACAGTGCACAAAATCATCTGAGCCTTGTTCTTTTGCAGGACGATTATTGAGAATGGCATAGAAAATTGATGTTTCATATATATGCAATTATTCTAAAACTGCTAGTTTTAGAGTCTACTGTTAAAGCAAGAATGAAGATTCAGCAACTGTAAAAATGTCTAGAAACTATTTACACGATAAAATACTAATTCTCTCTCTCTTTGTGTGTGTGTGTGTGTGTGTGTGTGTGTGCATTAGAAATTTATTACTTACACAATATCCTTCTGTGATATTCATTGGGATGTTTCTTAATCTTTGGAAATAGTATTTAGGTAATTGTTTTCACAAAACGTGTTCTATTTGGTTCTATATTTTTAATCTTAAAAAGGTTTTTAAAAGATAGTTATGGAACAAGAACTGCTGATATTTTAGCAAAAACAATGTTCATAAACATCAATTTCATTGCAGATCTCATTAGCATCTACAAATGTGTATAAATATATATTGATAGTAAAGTAAACTAGTGGTTTAATTACATCAACCCTACTTTTTTAAATAAAGATCATATTAAGATTCCTTCCATTCCTTCCCGAAGCAAAAAAAGATTGGAAGAAAATTAAAAATTGGCTTGAGGAAATAACAGAACAAAAATTTTATTTATTTTTATTTATTTTATTTATTTTATTTGTCAAACATGTATAGTAGTAATTTGTATAAACATAAGTAAAAAGTAACGATAAAAGAGGACAATTGGACAGTAGGACAGGGACGGTAGGCACGCTGGTGCGCTTATGCACGCCCCTTACAGACCTCTTAGAAATGAGGAGAGGTCGACTGTAGTCAGTCTAAGGTTAAAGTTTTTGGGGTTTGGGGAAGAAATCACAGAGTCAGGTAGTGCATTCCAGGCATTGATCACTCTGTTGCTGAAGTCGTATTTTCTGCAGTCGAGTTTGGAGCGCTTTACATTTAGTTTGAATCTATTACGTGCTCGTGTATTGTTACGGTTGAAGCTGAAGTAGTCATTAACAGGAAGGACATTTTGGTATATGATTTTATGAACTACATTTAGATCAGATCGGAGGCGACGTAGTTGTAAATTGTCTAATCCCAGTATTTCAAGTCTGGTGGAATAAGGTATTTTGTTGTGAGTGGAGGAGTGAAGGACTCTTCTTGTGAAATATTTCTGGACTCTCTCGATTGTATTTATGTCTGATATGCAGTGCGGGTTCCAGACAGGTGAGCTGTATTCCAGAATTGGTCTAACAAATGTTTTGTATGCTCTGGTTAGTAATGTAATGTTGCCAGAGAACAAGCTACGCAAGATTAGATTAACAGCTCTTAGTGCCTTTTTGGCAATGTTGTTACAATGGGCTCTAGCACTTAGGTCTTTGGATATGAGTACTCCAAGGTCTTTGACAGAGTGAGGGTCATCTACAAGTTCGTTTCCTCCAAGTTTGTATTTTGTATTCTGATTTTTTTTGCCAATGTGTAAGACAGAGCATTTGTTGGTTGAGATTTGAAGTTGCCAGTTGTTTGACCATTCTGCTACATGGTCAAGGTCTTTTTGAAGGGTATTTCTTTTGGGATTAATGAAAGAGAATGTGAGAAAGGAAATTTATTATATAACACAACAGATAATAACAGCAGCAAGAATTACATTTGCACAGAATTGGAAAAAAGATAAGAACCCCTCAAAAGATATGATTGTGAAAAAGCTATAATGTGCTGAAATGAGCAAATTGACTATGGAATTAAGAGACAGAGAGGAAACAGGGTATTATAAAATTTGGGATAGATGGTATGATTGGCTAGAAAAGAAAAGTAAAATCAATGGATAAACTAAGATAAGAAGGAAATGTGATAGATGTAACCTAAAATTTTGATGGATGTAAAATAATGTATATAATGTATATAAATGTAAATAAGAGTATAAAAATATGAGATAATAGATAATAGTATATATATTGAACAGAGAAAGATAAAAATTGTTTAGTTGTATAACAATAGCCAGAATTTGGAAATATGGAAATGAGAAGGAAATATGATGGCATAAAGCTGTATCAGTGGAATTATATTTTATTTATGTATACTGTATGTGATGTATATGTTTGTTTTGTATGTTGTATTGTTTGTTTGTTTTTTAAGTTGGAAAATTGTAATAAAAATTATTTGTAAAAAAAAAGATTCCTTCCATTCCTCCCAAATTCCAATATTACCGTATTTTTCGGAGTAGTTTTGGGGGAGGAAAACAAGGAAAAAAGGCGTCTGCCTCCCAGCAATTTGCCAAACAGCAAACAGCAAACAGCACAGATGATATACACTGTTTGCTGTGTATTTCTGTGCATGTGTGCTTGACCCATAGAAATAGCAAAGAATTGGAGAAATGTACATTATGGCAGTATATTAATCCCAGAAAGTTTTCTTAAATGTAATCACACTAACTCCTCCCAATTATTTAAATAGATCTACTCCAAACATGACTAAGTCAGGGTTTAATTCAGCTGCCTTATTTTAATACTAATACTTAATACTAAAACAGGACATTTCAGATTTTACTTTTACAGATCTTTAAAATTGATGTGGCTTTCTGGAAGGCTTTCTGCTATTTAAAAGAAGATACAATAGCACTGGGCCTCTTCAGAGCAAGAATTTATTTTAAAAAGCTTCTTCATTTTGTTAAGTTGTCTAGAACAATAATAAAGCAGTCTTTAAAAAATAAGTCTTATAATTTGAACACTCTACAAACATTTAACAAAATAACATATTAACAGAATCTGCCTCTACCTAGGATAGAACTCACAAACTCCTGACTGTGAGGCAAGAGCTCTACCTCTAGGCTACAGCAGCTGTAGCTTACCTCCTTGCAATTTCAGCAGTCTAACATTGCCAGCAGTTTATCTCCCAGCATTTTGTCTCATTACAGCCACCGTAGTTAGTTTCATTTTACCATGTGGCTTGCAAGCCTGTCAGCTGTAGGTCGGGAGGCAGATAATCTTTTATTGTGCTCTTCTTGTGCTTTGCTCTGTTTGCTGCAAAGAGGTAAATTGCTGGCAGGCAGAGGCTAAAGGGTGGGGGTGGCTGGGTGGGGCTACATTCGGTGTATAAGACGCACCCAAATTTTCACCCTCTTTTTGAGGGTAAAAATGTGCGTCATACTCCGAAAAATACGGTATTTTTCAACAATTTTTCAATAACCAAAAATATTTCAACAAAATATTTTTCTTTTTATTAGAGTCCTTAAAGAACATCTTGGAGAACAAGAAGTTTCCATCTCATTAATTCTTGATTCAGTGGAAGAAGGGGATCTTGGAAATTACTCCTGCTATGTTGAAAATGGATATGGCCGCAGACATGCTACAGTTATTCTACTTAAGAGGGGTGAATATATGCATATATATCTATATCTATATTGACTATTGTTATATTCTATGTTGTATAAAGTTGTGTTCCTGAAAGTATAATTTTCACTTTCTTTAGGATGGCATTTTAAATAAATAATAAAGAAACCAATCATTAAATGTGGCTGTCTGTTGAAGAAATACAGTTCAATAACTTTTTAATAATGTTTATACAGGAAACACATGTAACAAGTGGAAAATTAATAAGTATTTTCTGGTAGGAAGTTATTGCTATTAGAATTTTAATGTAAATAAATCTAGTAGTGTTAAATGTATTTTGCAAGTGGCACAAACAACCATGGGTAAAACTTTTTGTGCTTATAGATTATAACTTATTATAATAAAAATTTATTCTTATTCTTAACTCTGTTCTAATTATGTTTAAAACTTGGCATTTACTGGGATTAGAATTTAAATAGCTTTTTTGTTTTGCTTTATTTATTTGTTTTATTCCTTTATGGCTGTAATCTAACCTATACGAACAGTAACACTGATCTAATAATTTTTGGTGTCACTATGAAGGTTCTGCAAAGTTGCTAGCTTTAAAACCATAGCAACATTTCTTAATACTATTTTTTTGCTATTTGTTAGGTGTTAGTTTTCAGTTATTAGGTTATTAGGCTTTTAGCAATTTAGTAATTCCTATTAACTGATAAAATTGCAATTTAGATTGTAATTATATATTACTTTCTACAGGTAATAGAAAATCATATGTTGCTTTGAAATTATCAGTTAGATATTTGGTATAGATATAGGCTGCAAATATTTTGGGACTAATGTGCCTGCCCCCAAGCTCCATTTTCAATGGCAGAGAGCTAGTAAAACAAACTAAAAGCAAAACAAAACAAAAGGAGAAATGTTTCCCCTTTTGCATTTGAGCATCCAAGAAGGGACAGGAAAGGAGAAAGGGAAAGAGGAAAGACAAAGAAAGAGAAAGGGGCGGGTTCCTAATTTTTTTACTACCACTCTGTGGGCATGGCTTATTTTATGGCTGTGGCTTGCCAGCCATGTGACCAGGTGGGCGTGGCTTGCTGGCCATGTGACCGGGTGGGCGTGGCTTCTCGGACTGCTGAAGGGAGGGGAACTGAGATACGTCCTGCCGCCCATTCCCCCTCCCCTCAGCAGCTCGAGAAGCCTCAAACGTGCGAAAATGCCTAGGATCATCACCACGCGTTCGTGGCTTCTCGGACTGCTGAAGGGAGGGGAATGGAGATAGCTCCTGCCGCCCGTTCTTTCAGCGTCTCACGCGCTCCCTCAGCCATCCTCCCCTGCTTGGACTCACTGTGGGGTAGGAAGGCAGCGCATGCGCAGTGCCGGAAGCTCGGCTTCTGGGCATGCGCAGAATAAAAAATTTTAAAAAATTATTTTTTTAAAAAAAAATGGTGGCGCCCAAGCACAGGCAACTGACCGCACCAGTACTGTGATGTCACCAGCGGGCCGCTACCGGTGCTATAGAGTGGACCGCACTGGTAGGAACCCACCACTGTCTCCCATCCTATCACTGAGGATGCATTGGTTACAAAGCTGGGTCTCCTTGTGTGGAGAGGGAGTGAGCCTCCCTCTGACCAACACACTTTGCCCCCACACACAGACCATGAGCAACCTGGGCTTATTAATATGCAAATCCTAGGTGTTTGTCTGAGCTAATCTGGTCAGCCTGTGGTTTATTGTTTATCTGAGTTCCCAGGTGAAGTTTGAACTGCTCTGGGATAGTGCAATGAAGCGGCTTGTGTTCTGAAAGGGTGTTGGACAATTCCTATTGTGGCTTAATGGCTTTCGCCTGTGTTGGATCTTGGATGAGGGGCTGCTTCTAATCCTACCATTCTGCCTTTGTTCAGACTTTGCTGCAGGGAGTTTCAAAATATCCTGTCTTGAATGGATTTCTGCCTGCAGTATTTGCTTTGCTTATGAATAGAGCTATCTAAATAATTGTCTTCCTCTTTCAATAAGCTCTTTATCTCTTAAGTGTTGGCATCTGCTGTGGGTTATTAAGAAACACTTTGCGGCTCTACCTGCTTCTAAAAAACATGTTTCTCCATTTCCCATTTAGGGAATGCCTTTTTAATATTCCTCAAAATATTTCATTCTTCTAGGGGGGGGGGCTTCCCACAATTGTATCCTCAAGTCAACTCCAAAAACCTCTTCAGGTTATTTTTGTTTGTCCTAGAAATCCTATATTGGAGCCCTCAAATGCAGACCGATTTCAGCTCATAAAAGAACTTCATTTTTGTATAGATATGTTGGAAGAAATATCCATCTGGTTCAGTCCCAAGTGTGGAAAAAGACACTGGAAACATGGAGGCTGATTGGAAAGATGGTTTAATGGTGAAGTGGAACCACCAAGCATGTGTGATTCTGGGTAGCTGACCACTTAGTTTGATGAGTACATGGATTTTTATAAAGTTTGTTCTACAGCATTTTGTAATTTAGAGGCTTGTTTTGTGTATTTTGTTATTTGATTTTAATTAGTTTGTCTCATGAAGGCCAGCAATGAGTTGGGGTTTTGTTAATGGGAAGCTGCTGATATTGTGCCTGCTTGCTCCAGCCACTTACCACTTTGCCTTCTGATTGCCTGCCGTGAGTGCTGCCTCCAGGGACGTGGGGACAGCATTGCTTATATACTTACCCAGTTTCTGATAGGAATCCCTGCCTCAGAGCATTACTTCTCCAAGCCTTGGGGTGTAGTCCTTGGAATATTGTGGCTGATACTGGACTTCCTTGATCTTACCATGTCTGGAAAATCTGTCCAGGGACAGGAACCCTCCTCTCCATCTCGCCCTAAAAAAGCCACAGCGAAAAGGCAGACCTCTTCTAAAGATAGGGCTGCTAAGGAAAAAACCTCCAAAACTACTGAAAAGCAGGCATCTGCAGCAGCCTTAAAGGATGGAGAGAGGAGGCTCCGTGCCTTAGAAAAGCAGTTTGCCAAGGCCCAGAAGCAAGCAGAGGTGCCCCAGCAGCAGGCACCCCAACAGTTGCCTTCTCTGTTATTACAGTCTCCCCAGGCTTTGCCTTCTCTTCCTCAAGTGGCTCCTCAGACCCCCTTGGCATCTCAGGTTGTGGATGCAGGAATGGCATCTGAAAGGGATTGGTCACCAGATAGGCCCATAGCCTTACAAGGCATGGTGCAAGGTGAATCTCAATTGTCTGGGGAGCAGGGTGATTTGGCTCCAGGGTCTCCTACCACTCGAGTGTCCCCCTCAGCAACATGCACGCCTACTGCAGCGGGGCTCCGTCCTGCAGAGGATAGCTGGCAACACCTCCCAGCGGATGTGCAGGATATGATTGCCAATGCCTATTCCCAAGATTTTGCTGAAGGCGTTCATCAGAGGCAGCCTTGCCAGGCCAATCTGGCTCAATTATAGGACGTTTGGTCCAATGTTGGTGATGCTTATTCACATCACTCTTATGGCATAAGTGACGCTTCTCTTAGAGGTGAGGGCAGCATCATCGATGAAGACCTGTCAGATGATGAGGGTCTGACTCCTGACCAGCTGGTCTTTACAGGCCTCTTTAAACCAGCTCTGTTTAAAACGCTCCAACACAAGGCTAAACTTACAGCCAACATAGGCGTGTCCTCTCAGCCCCCCCCCCCCGGTGGGTCAATACCCGGCTGCGGGATTGTTCTCGGAACCTGAGCGGGAATCTGATGTCATCCCATTTTCTCAGCTGTTTGTTGACACCATTAAGAGGTCCTGGGATCATCCATCTGCTGCCCCTGGTCCTACTTCGATGGAACACAAGTTCTATGGCTTTGGGCCAGAAGTGGAGGAGTTGTTGCAACTTCCATCTGTGGACCCCCCTGTTGCCAGTCTGGGGTCCTCATCTGTATTTCCCTCAGATGTGCCGGAGGGCCTTAAGCCTGGTGACCATAAGATTGAAAACATGCTGCGTAAGTCACACCAGGTGGCTGCCTGGTCGGTTAGGGCAGCTACAGCTGCAACGTTCTTTATTAGAACTTCTATTATGTGGCTTAGGAAGATGCAATCTAGATTGCATCTGGAGCAGTGGTTCTCAACCTGGAGGTCGCGACCCCTTTGGGGGTCAAATGACCATTTCACAGGGGTCGCCTAAGACCATCGGAAAAGACAAATTTTCCATGGTGTTAGGAACCGAACTGAGACACCGTCTCCAGGCTGGTCCACCCATATACAAATTAGAGCCTAAGCAGCCCAATCCCGATGCAAGCTGACTTTTGTCTGAGGAATGCAGACCTCACCTTAACGCTCCTTCAATTGGATGCCGTCTCGACACAGATACATGCCCAGAGCCTGCAAGAGAAAATAGTGAAAAGGCCTGCGAGATTTATACGCACTTTGGGGGGGGCAGATCAGAGAGCGGGCTACCCTGCCACGCTGGGAGCAACTCTGATTGGCTAAACTCGGGATTGAAACCATTTTCTGTGACACGCAGCCCACCCGTTGGTCAAACCTCTGCGCACAGCCTTTCCCGCCTGATGAGGAAGAAAAAGCTCGAGCGAAACGCAGAAACCAGTTTTGAGGCTCCCCCATGTTCCGCCGTTTCTTCTTGCTTTGATTGAGGCATCCCCGCAGCTCGTTGAGCACCGCCCGTCTCTGGGTCCACCTCGCTCTGGCACCGTCTGGGCACCAAGGCACCTCTTGTCTCTTCGCCAACTTTAGAGTAAGTTTTCCAACAGGCTTCCAGCGCGATTATTCAGCCCCACTAATTACTGTTTCTTCCTTTTCCTTGAATGTGTGGGGAAAGACGGTAGGGCTATTTCTTTTTTTTCTTTTTTTTATTAAAAAGTTTTTTATTTATAAAACAGATTAAAGAACAAAGAGACAAAACATACAATAAACGTAAAGAACAAGTACATGACGAATCGTAATCTAGTATACATATTTACATTCCGCTAATTTATACATCGTTATTTATCTTAAATTGCAAAGAATGAGTTATAGTTTTTCTTTTCATCTCCACCATTTTAATTTTTAATCTTGGTTCTCCTTTCTCCCCACCACTGGTATAATTTGTTCCAGGTTTCAATGTATTCTGTTTCGTCTTTTCCCTTCATTTCTAACGTTAACCTATCCATTTCAGCACATGTTAATATTTTGCGTAAAATTTCTTCTTCTGTGGGTATATTTTGTGTTTTCCAATTTTGAGCAAAAGTTAACCTTGTGGCAGTCAATATATGTAGCATTAAGTATATTATGTTTTTGTCATATTTATCTAATGTTATCCCTAATAAAAAGAGTTCTGGTTTGAGGTCCAATTTTATTTTTAATATTTCTTCCAGCCATTGTTTGATTGTTGTCCAGAATTCTCGTGCTTTGTGGCACTCCCACCACATATGATAATATGTGCCAGGTTGTATTTTGCATTTCCAACATAATGAAGAAAGATGTGTACCCATTTTGGCTAATCTTGTTGGTGAGAAGTGCCACCTGTAAAACATTTTGTATAAGTTCTCCTTATATGAAGTAGCCAGTGTCAATTTTCGGTTTCTTTGCCATAGGTCTTGCCATTTTTCTAAAACTATATCAAACCCAAAGTCTCTACACCAAGTTGTCATGGTTTCTTTAACCTGCTCTTCAAATAAGGCCCGTTCTAAGAAGTATTGGTAAAAAATTTTAATTGTTTTATCTTCTGGCCCTAAAATTATTTTATCTAATTCTGTTGGTTCCATTTCAATTCCTGGGTTTTTTTAATCTCTCCCATGTTTTGACTGCAGTTGTAGATATGCCCACCATTCTAGATCTACGCCTTCTTCCTTTAATTCTGTCCTTGATTTTAAATCTCCAATTTCATTTGTTATCTGTTTATATGTTATTACCTTCCCTGGGTTCATAAAGTTTGGATGTGAAATCATCTCTAAAGTCGAAGTCCAATTAGGGATCTTTATGTAATTTTGCCGTTTAATTGTTGTCCATGCATCTATCAGTGCTCGTCTAACATAATGTCTCAGGAAGTATTGGTGATTCTTATGTTTTTCTTCCCACAAGAAGGCATGCCAGCCTACTTGTAGATCATGTCCTTCCAGTTTTAATAGTCTATGATTTTTCAATTGTATCCAATCTTTTATCCATATTAATTTAGTGGCCAAATAATATTTTTCCAAATCTGGAAATCCAAATCCTCCTCTTTCCTTTGAATCCTGTAACAATTTTAATTTAATTCTTGCTTTTCTTTTTTGCCATACAAATTTGAGTGTAATTTTGTTTAAATTTTGAAAGAATTATTTTTCCAATTTAATTGGTATGCATTGGAATATAAATAATAACCTTGGTAGTATATTCATTTTTATTAATGCTATTCTCCTTATAAAGGAGAGTTGAAAATTTGTCCATTTATCTAAATCCAATTTTATTTGTTCTATCAATTTTTCATAGTTATCTTTTTTCAATGTGGCACACCTTGATGTTATTTGTATCCCCAAGTATCTTATTTTTTTGTAGTTTGAATATCCAATTTTTCTACTAATTCAAGTTCTTGTGTCTTAGTCATATTTTTAACAATCATTTTAGTTTTTTCTCTATTTATTTTTAAGCCGGCCAGTTTTCCATATTCCTCCAATGCCTCCATCAGTCTATTTCCTGATTGCAATGGTTCCTCAATAATAAAAGCTAGATCGTCTGCAAAAGCTTGTATTTTAAAGCTTTCTTTTTTAATCTCTAGGCCTTTTATTTGGTCATCTGCCCTGATATTTCTTGTTAGCACCTCTAAGGACATTATAAACAATAAGGGAGATAGTGGGCAACCTTGTCTTGTTCCTTTTTTTATATAAAAACTGTCTGTTGTTTCCCCATTAATAATTATTTTTGCTCTCTGTTCTGAATATATCGTTTTGAACATTTTAATAAAATTTTCCCCAAAATCCATATATTTTAATTGGCAAAGCATAAAATCCCACCTAACGTTATCAAACGCTTTTTGCGCGTCTAAAAAAATTAATGCCATTTGCTTTTCATTGTGCGCCTCATAGTATTCTAGAGAGTCTAAAATTATCCTAATATTATTTCTTATATATCTTTTAGGCAAAAAGCCATTTTGGTCTGCGTGTATAAACTCTGTCATATATTTTTTAAATCTCTCAGCCATTATAGCCATGAATATTTTATAATCTGAATTTAAGAGGGATATGGGTCTGTAATTCTTTATTTGTGCAGGATCAGTATTATCTTTGGGAATCAAAGTTATTGTTGTTTCTTCCCAGGATTTCGGAATTTTTGCATTTTTTAATACTTCATTATATACATCTAATAATCTTGGGTTTAGAGAGTCTTGAAAAGTCCTATATATCTCAACTGGCAGGGCATCAGGGCCTGGTGCTTTGTTGTTTTTTTGTTTTTTGATTGCATTTGATATTTCTGAAAGTGTTATTTCTTCGTTTAGCATTAATTGAGTCTCTGGGGGGACTTTTGGCAATTTGGATTTTTGTAAGTATTTTAAGATTTTACTATTATCTTCTCTTTCCATGTCATTATATAATTGTTTATAAAATTCGAGGGCTACTTCTTTTTTCCCCTCTTTATCATATATTATTTCTCCTTTTTCATTATATAGTTTCTCTATCCTTCTTTCCTCTCTTTGTTTTTTAATTTTATAAGCGAGCCATCGTCCTGGTTTGTTAGCGTTTTCAAAGAAATTTTGTTTAGCACGTCTTATATGTTGTACCAATTCTGCTTTCTCTATATTATTCATTTTATGTTTAATAAGATCAATCTGTTGTTTGATTTCCTGCCTGTGTGGTTCATTTTGCAGTTTAGTTTCTTCTTTTTTTAATTCTTCTTCTAATTTCTTTTGTAGTTGTTTTTTACAATTGTTCTCTTTAGCCATATATGCGATAGCTACTCCTCTTATAAAAGCTTTGGCCGTGTCCCACCAGATTTGACAATTTGTATCTTCCTTTTTATTTGTTTCAAAGAATAAATCTAGTTGTGCTTCCATTTTTATTTTGAACTCTTTATGATTCAAGATTGCCCTTTTTAATGTCCATCTCTTAATCTTTTTTTGTCCTTTTAACTGTATTCTTATTGGGTGATGATCAGCCCAGGAGTTTGTATCAATTATAATTTTATTTATGTCTAAATTTAATTCTGCTGTTAGCCATGCCATATCAATCCGAGAGAATGAGGTGTGCCGGCCTGAGTAATATGTATATTGTTGTGTTCCTATATTCCGTTCTCTCCAGCTATCTTTAATATCGAACTCTTCTGTCATTTTAAAAAATGTGGCGGGCAAAGTTTTTCTGATTCCTTTTCTAATTTTATTACTTTTATAATCCAGTGTTCTATCTACTATCGCATTAAAGTCTCCAATTATACCAATTTTTTCATATTCAAGTTCACCTATAATGTTATGTAGTTTTTTTAAAAATAGTTTCTGTCCATCATTGGGAGCATATAATCCTACTAGTGCTATTTTTTCTTTATTCAAAATTATTTCAATTATAAGTATCCTCCCATCATCATCTGCGTAAATCTGTTTTTCTATAAGTTCCTTGGTTACATATATTACAACACCACTTTTTTGTTGTTGTGATAGTGACATAAATACATTTCCCAATTTGGGGTAATTTAATAAATGTTTATTTTGTTTTTTTATATGCGTTTCTTGTAGTATTATTACATCCAAATTCATCTTACTTAATTTATGTAGGTATTTTTTCCTTTTTTGTGGAGAGTTTAATCCATTTACATTTATAGACAAAATTTCTATTCCTTCTTCCAATCCTCTATCTAAATTTTGATCTTGTAGCTCTTGTTGATCTAGCCTCTTTATGTTCTGTAGACTTATTTTCATCTTGCTTTCCATTATCTATCTCTCCCCTCCTATTATCTTTCTTTTCCATATGGGCTGTTTCTTTTTCTACTAATTTTGTTATTATCTCTCCTTCTTCTCGTGATTCTATTATTTCCCTTTCTACTGTTCCATCATCGTTGCCAAAGTTTTGTATATAAAAATCTTCAGCCTGCTCCACCGATTCTAGCCTATATTTTTTCTCCTGCCAAAATGCCATTATTCCTTGTGGAGTCATCCATCTAAAATTAATATTTTTCCTTGTAAGTTTAGAGGTAGTCGTTTGAAATGGTCTTCTCATATCTCTAACCCTTTTAGGGATTTGTTTGAGAACTGTCAATTGTTTTCCTCCATACTCTAACGGGTCATCCCTAGTCCTAAATAGAATTTCATCTCTTATGGATTTTTTCACAAATTTAACATGTACTTCTCTAGGGAGGTTGTGTCGCCTAGCGAAATTCGTATAAATTCTGTAGATCTCGTCTATTTCATTAGCCATTTCCTCCTTTCCGATTCCTAATGCTCCTGCCAACAGTTCAGTCATCGTGTCAGGTAGATCTTCCCCCTTCACTTCTTTAATATTTTGAAATCGTAAAAAGAAGGCAGATTTTTCTAATTCCAAGGTAATTACTGCCATTTCGAGCTTCCTATTGGCTTGTGTCAATCTTTCATTGATTTCATCAACTCTTTTTTCTTCTTTCACCATTTTATCCTCTATTTCACATACTCTTTGTTCAGTTTTTATAATCTGTTGTTGGAATATTTCGAATTTCCCATCCATGGATTGTATCTTTTCTTTAAGTTCTCCCATATCATTTCTAACCTCTCCTATTTCTCTGCTTATTTCCTTTTGATTTTTACATATCATCTCTTGCATAGCTAGTAATGTTGCTTGCAATTTCCTGAAAGAGCCTGATCTATCTCTCTGTGTTACCTCTTCCAAAGATCTCTGTCTTACTGGGCTGGGATCCGGAATTACAGTTTGTGTAGTCTGCTTTTTCCCAGCCCCTATCTTTGTTAAGTTGGAAACGCTTGTCATTTTGCACCAACTGTTCCACTTATCTACAATACTTAAATTTCTCTCCAGTGTAACAAAGATTTGTTGTCTAATTTAAATGTTTCTTGTAAAAATAGCCGCTTATTTATATTTACTTCAATTCTAATATCAATCAAATAGTCCAAAACATATATTAATTATATATCTATGAGGATCCAGTATTTTCAACAAGTATCCAATAATTATATGTACTTTTCTTCAGCTTTTGTCAATAGTATCAAAGTTTTTTTCCCCCAAGTCTTAAGTCCAGAACAATTCTCAATTTCAATCCAATTCTCACAATGTCCAAATTGTCACCCAAACTCCAATAGCAAAAGTCAAGTTGTTAAATTTGATGTCACTTTTTCTGTTTTTTGAAGTTATATCCCAAATGTCTCTCTATTTCTTCTTTTCCATTCACTCTGCTTACCACTGTTGATCAAGCGTCTTCAGCCAAAATGTCCACTCTCTCCAATTAGTCAGCACTTTCCCTTTCTGGCTGTTGGTTTAGTTGTCTGCCCACAACACTAATTTTCCGATGTTAGAAAGCCGAAAAATAACCCCCATAGAGTTTTTAACATTGATCTTCAAGCATATAGAATTGTAACAGTGTTGATGTTTTTTGTTTCTTTTCTGCCGCAACTTTATATCACCGCTATTTCAAAGGAGAGGGAGAGAGAGAAAAAACTCTTCCACCCCTCCTTCCTTTTGGGCCACTTTTCTTTTCTTTTATCAGAAACCTCCGGACTGTTCTTCCATCCGAACTACTCACCAGGTCACCAAGATTTATTTTCACTCAATTTGATCCATCTTTGTACTACTATTTCATCGCTTTGTTTCAGCCAGCTGTCTGCTGTCACTTTCTCCCGGTTGCCATTACGGGTCGTCTCCTTTCCCCGCTTGACTTCTCTGAGGCTTTCCCGATTACGCTACTCTTGACCGTCGTCGTCGATCACTCTTCCAGACACCTCTTTTCTTCCAGTCCCCCTCCAAGGGATCTGGGGACCCCGAAGGGTCCGTCAAGCGGTGGAAGGCAGGGGAGAAACAAAAACTCCAGACGGAGAGTCATTCCTCACACCCGTTCCTCTCAACAGCTCTGTGGGGAAAGACGATAGGGCTATTTCTTACTAAGGAACCTTCTGACCAGTCTCGCTACCTGCTCTCTTGTGACACTGAACTCCCAGAAAGTTTTGTCCCCCCCCCCAACAGCTCTTTCCTCATCTCTTTCCCCCCAGCTCTCGCATTTGCGCCCAACAGGATTGATATCAGTGGGGCTTAAGGGAAAGGCTTCCCGGGGAACTATGGAATATGAAAGCCTCCCACCTGGAAGGTTTTTCCCCCCTTTTATTCAGCATCTCAATCCGGCCTGCAACTTTTGAGATTTCCTATTTGGCAGTTCCCATTCCATGACCGACTGGAAAATTGGGCAGAGTCAAAGGGACAAAGATGTCTGAAGTGCAGATTGGATTTGACAACCAAATTTGAAACAAACAGGTGCAATGTTTGTAATCCAGTATTTTATACAGCCCCCCTGTTCTTCTGTGCAAAGCAGAAGAAACAAGGCAGATGATCACCATGAAATGTATGTCTTTTGAACATATAACATACCAGCATATTAATCTTTGATTAAAACACATATTTCCGATGGTCTTAGGAACCAAGACAATGGATCTTGTAGAGAAGAACGTTAAGAAAAAAAAATATTGAGGATTTTTTTATAGTATGGTTTTTACCTCAATAATTACAGCAGGAATTGAGAAACCGCAAGGTGTTATTTATTGTGAAGTTCTATCAGCTGAATCTATGAAGCCGAACAAACTAAAACGCCATTTTGATAGCAAGCATCCAAGCTTTGCCGGCAAGGATACCAATTATTTTAGAAGCAAAGCTGATGGACTCAAGAAAGCCAGACTTGACACTGGTGGCAAGTACCACAAACAAAACATAGCAGCCGTTGAAGCTTCATATTTGGTGGCACTCAGAATCGCCAGAGCTATGAAACCTCACACCATTGCTGAGGATTTACTGTTGCTAGCGGCCAAAGACATTGTTCGAGTTATGATCAGAGACGAATTTGTTACGAAATTGAGTGCAATTTCCTTATGTAACGATACTGTCCGCAGAAGAATAGATGACATGTCTGCTGATATTCTTGATCAGGTAATCCAGGAAATTAAATCTGCTCCACTTCCAATATTTAGTATCCAGCGTGATGAATCTACAGATATTGCAAACTGTTCACAGTTACTGATTTACATGAGGTATATTACTGATGGCGACTTTAAAGATGAGTTTCTTTTTTGCAAACCTCTTGAAATGACAACTACTGCATGTGATGTATTTGACACAGTTGGTTCATTTCTGAAACAGCATAACATCTCTTGGGAAAAGGTTTGTGGTGTTTGCACAGATGGTACTCCAGCTATGCTAGGATGTTGATCTGGATTTCAACGTTTGGTACTGAATGAGTCACCAAAAGTTATCGGAACTCACTGTATGATTCATCGGCAAATATTAGCAATGAAGACGCTGCCACAAGAGTTACAAGAAGTAATGAAAAGCGTCATAAGTTCTGTCAATTTTGTAAAGGCGAGCAGTTTAAACAGTCGACTGTTTTTGCAACTGTGCAATGCGTTGGATGCACGGAACAATGCTCTGCTATTTCACACTGAAGTGAGATGGTTGTCAGAGGAAAAGTTTTAAAACTTTTGAATGAGTTAAATTTATCACTGCAAGGACCAAATGCAACATGCCTCGATTTGTCTGAAAAGATCCGATCATTCCAAATGAAACTTCAGGTTTGGCAAAAAAAAAATTGGATGAAAATAAAATTTACATGTTGCCTACCTTATCTGCTTTCTTTGAGGAACATTACATTGAACCAGACAAAAGGATTACGATGATAATTTCTGTGAGGGAACGCTTGCAGATGAAATTTCATCGTATTTTCCAAATCTACCTGACACCCCTTTTGCACTTGCCAGAAGCCCATTAACAGTCAAAGTTGAAGATGTTCCTGAGACAGCACAAGAGGAGTTCATTGAACTTATTAACAGCGATGCAGCGAGAACTGATTTCTCTACAATGCCAGTTACAAAATTCTGGATCAAGTGTTTGCAGTCATATCCTGTTCTGTCTGAGATTGTGTTGCACCTTCCTCTTCCATTTCCAACAATGTATCTTTGTGAAACAGGGTTTTCCAGCTTGTTGGTTATCAAGTCTAAATACAGAAGTAGACTTGTTGTGGAAGATGATATTTGTTGTGCTCTTGCAAAGACTGCCCCGAGAATTTCTGATCTGGTGAGAAAGAAGCAATCTCAATCTTCGCACTGACGTTGGCTTTTTACGTATACTGTTGCAAAGTGTAGCAATGTAGTTTTACTGTTGTTATATTAAGACTGTTACCCATGCTACACCATGCTTCAAGACAAAATTTCATTTATTTGTAATTAGAAATAAATATTTTACAATATATAAGTACATATTGTTTTTGTGATTAATCACTATGCTTTAATTATGCTCAATTTGTAACAATGAAAATACATCCTGCATATAAGATATTTACATTACGATTCATAACAGTAGCAAAATTACAGTTATGAAGTGGCAACGAAAATAATTTTATGGTTGGGGTTCACCACAACATGAGGAACTGTATTAAGGGGTCGCAGCATTAGAAAGGTTGAGAACCACTGGTCTGGAGGATTCTCACCTAAGGCAGAATTTGAATAAATTGTTGGCAGTGGCGGAATTTTCTGTGGATGCGGCATTAAACTCTGCAAAATTTGCATCCCGCGCAATGTCAACTGGGGTCACATCTCGCTGCCTGCTTTGGCTTCGCCACTGGCAGGCGGATATGCACTCTAAATGGCGTGTGCCAGCTGCTCCCTTTACCGGAGGAAGATTGTTTGGAGACTCCCTAGATTCCATTTTAGTAGAAGACAGGGACAAAAGGAAGGTCCTGCCATGGGTTCATAGCTGGGCAGACCGTCGCCCAGTGCCATTTTGGGCTCAATCTTCCTTTGAAGGCCCCCAGTTCCAAAGGTCATATTTCCAGGGGGCAGACAGAATTCAGGATAGGTCTGCTCCCAGAGACAGGGGCAGGCAGTTTACCCAGGCAAGACGGCCCTTTCGGGGATCCAGGTCTCAGGCCTTTTGGAGATCTAAATGATACCAGGGAGGTGGCTCCCATTGGAGGCAGGCTCCAACATTTCGTGGCCCAATGGGAGCTAACATCCACAGATGCCTGGGCCTTGCAGACGGTTCGGTTAGGACTCACATTAGAGTTTGTCAGTCGGCCCCCCAGCCAGTTCATCCGGTGTCCAATTCCATCCAATGCCACCAGGTGGGCACTGATGGAGGCAGAGATCTGCCACCTCCTCGACATTTTGGCTATAGAGAAGGTGCCCCCGGGTCAGGAGAGACTAGGATTTTATTCAACCCTTTTCCTGGTGCCCAAGAATTCGGGGGGTTGGAGGGCCATCCTGAATTTGAAACAGCTCAATGTGTACGTAACGTACAAGCGCTTCAAGATGCAATCCCTGAAGTCCATCCTGAGTTGCATCAGACAAGGGGATTGGTTCACATCAATAGATCTCAAGGAGGCTTACCTCGATGTGCCTATCCGCCAGTCACACAGATGGTTCTTGAGGTGTTGTTTCACAGGTTCTCACTTCCAGTATCGCGCCTTGCCATTTGGCCTGTCATCAGCGCCCAGAACCTTCACCAAGCTCCTGGACGTGGTGGCGGTGTCTCTCTGGGTTCACCCGTTATGTCTATAATGTTATCTGGACAATATAATCATACAGTCGCCTTCACCCCATCGCGCACGCAAGGACCTCCTCCTCACTATTTGGACCTTGCAGGAGCACGGTTTTTCGGTAAACTTTCCAAAGAGTCACTTCACACCCACCACCTCACTCCTCCATCTCGGGACTATAATCAACACTGAGACTTGCGAAGTTTACCTGTCACCGGACCGCCGGGCCAACATCGTTTCGCTGGTGGAACTGGTGTGTCATCAATGCTGGGTGGCCCTGGCACTGCTTTCCAAGTTGCTGGGGATGTTCATTTCGTGCATAGATGTGGTGCCATGGATGAGACTGCACACTCAAACCTTACAATGGAGCCTGCTTCCATTTCAGCGAGCGAAGACCAGCCATTCGGCCACGCTGGTGTGGGTGCCAGAAGCGGTCCACCATTCACTGCATTGGTGGTTGTCCCTGGCCACTCTGAAAGGCTATATTTTCAAGGAGCCCACCCGGGTGACTTTAACCACAGATGCCAGTCTATTCGGGTGGGGTGCCCATGCCCACTCCCAGATGACCCAGGGACCATCTGTTGGAGCTGCGGGCAGTGTTCTGCAACATTTTGAGCAGCTGGTGACCGATGTCCATGTCCTGGTCCTGATGGACAATGTGGCGACCAGATCCCACATCAACCGCCAGGGAGGCACGAGATCCAGGCGCCTCATGAAAGAAGCAGAGAGGATTGGCCTGTGGGCAGAGTCGCATGTAAAATCCCTTCAGGCAGAACACATCTCAGGTGCCTCGAATGTCCAAGTGGACTGGCTCAGCCATTCCACCATGGATCCAGTGGAGTGGTGTTTGGACCCCAACCTGTTTGAGACTGGCCGGAATGTTTGGTCAACGGTGGTATGATGGTGGATTTGTTTGCGACGCAACACAATGCACAGCTACCAAAGTTCTTTTCCAAGTTCCCAGCACAGGGGGCAGAAGGGGTCAATGCTCTACGCTGTCCCTGGTCACTGGGTCTCCTGTACACCTTTCCTCCACTTCCCCTCATTCTGAGGGTGGTTCGGAAGATGCTCAAGGAACGGGCGAAGCTGCTTCTGGTCGCACCCCATTGGCCGCGGCGACCTTGGTTGGCGGACCTGGTGGAGCTATCGGTGTCTCGTCCTTGGAGAATTCCTGACAGCAGGATCTCCCTCAGCCAGGGAGCTCTTCTTCATCCAGACCTCAGTGGCTACGTCTGACCGTCTGGCACTTGAGGGGGCCCTTCTCCGGGACAACAGATTCTCTGAGGAGGTAATCTACATCATCCAGGCTTCCCGTCGTGACTTCACCAAGTGCATCTACAATGCGACCTGGCCGGCTTATTGCCAATTTTGTGCCCAGTCCCATTGGGACCTGCTGTCTGTGTCGATTCCACAAATTTTGGACTTCTTGCAGGCAGTGTTTAAGAAGGGTTTGGCTCCTAACACGCTCCACTGACAGGTTGCGGCCTTGTCGATGGTTCTTCGACTTAACAACCTACAGTCCCTGTACTACCATCCTGCCATCAAGGAGTTTCTGAGAGGAGCCACTAATTTGAGACCCCAGGTTGTCCATAGATATCCTTCCTGGGATCTCTCGTTGGTCCTGCAAGCTCTCACATCTTCTCCCTTTGAGCTGTTGAGGATGGTGTCGCTCCGGTTCTTGACTTTAAAGACGGCCTTTTTGGTCGCCATTACCTCGGGTTTCAGAGTTGGCCATGCTCTCGGTGTGTCACGACCTCTGCCAATTTCATCTGGATAGGATCATCCTGTGCCTGGATCCCTCCTTTTTACCTAAAGTGAATTCCTGGTTTCATCGGGCCCAGGAGGTGATCCTTCCAGACTTTTGTTCCAATCCGAGTCACCTGCTGGAACATCATTGGCATACGTTGGATGTCCGAAGGGCTCTACGGATCTACATTCGCTGGATGGCTTCTTTCTGAAAAACTGAGGCGCTGTTTGTCCCCTTTGAGCCAGCCTCCATGGGTTGCAAGGTCTTGCCCCAGACTGTCAGCAGATGGCTGAAGGCCTGCATCATCCGGGTCTATGAGGGCCAGTCCAGGCCGGTCCCCAGTAGGATAACGGTACATTCCACCCATAGCGCAGCCACTTCTACGGCCTGGGCCACACAGGCATCCATTGAGGAAATCTGTAGGACAGCCACCTGGATGACACCTTCACCATTTGTCAAGTATTACAAACTGGATGTGTTTGCCTTGGCTGAGGCGGCCTTTGGGCGGCGGGTTCTTCAGAGGGTCTGCTCCACTTCTGCTCCCCTGGACCAGCCTTCTCCCGCCCATGAGACTTAAGCTTGGGTATATCCCATTGCTTGGACTCTCCTTAGCAGCACACAGGAGAAGTGACATTGGCTTAACTGAATGGTCTTCTCTGTGCGCTGTGGGAAGAATCCAAACCCGCCCTGGTTTTTTGGTCCAGGGTAGCTGGTTTCTGGATTCTTGTTAGACTTGGATGGATGTATATGACTTCATTTGAAACTGGATCATCACAGCCGGTGGAGCAGAGGGGGCGTGTTTAATTAATTAATTAACTCAGTCCCCATGGCAACCGAGGAAGTTAACCCATTGCTTGGACTCTCCCTGCAGGGCACAGAGAAGACCGTTCAGGTAAGCCAACGTCACTTCCATTTCTTTCTTATAAACTATCATTTTTAATCCATATTCAATTCAATTTTACTCAGTAGAACTTGCTCCTCATCAATATTGTTTTCCAACTCTTTAATTGCATATAACTTTATAATTACATCTTTACCCCATTCGTCAAAAATTTCCTTTAAAGTAGCCATTATTTATTTTGTTCTAATGCCCTCTACTATCCAAATTTCAATGTCATCAGTTTGTTCTGATATCAGTTGCTTAGGTATAAACAAAGAGATTTACAATGAGAAAGGATTCTTTTAATTAATTTCAAAGTCTTTCTTTAATTCAAATACATCAGAGCCTCTAATCCACTTAAAACCTTCTAAAATCAATACTGTAATCATCCTGTTGCTGTGCATTCTCCACAAAAAAAAATTTCATGTATAAAATTTTAAACTCATAATTTTCTTTGTTGAATGATTGAAAAGGAACGTACCCAGCAAATACAACCAGACTTGCAGTTCTGAAAGTTTTCAATCTTTACAAGCAGTTAAATTACTCCAAAATGCTTTAAAAGATTGTGCTTTGCTCAAAACCTAAGTCCATTAAAGACTACATTATTGGCTCTGAGCTTGGTGGAATCCCATGACTTCCACAAAAAAACCACAGGTCCTCTGTCTATTCACACAAACACAAAAACCTGTCCAGATTTTTTTGCTCCAGAGAGAGTTTCTACTGTCTTGATCCAGCAACTAGCTGTCGATAGGATGTCAATTTGCCATTTGTTACTAGAAGCTTCTCTGCATAGCCTGTGTTAATGTATTAGCAGAGTATTCCTTGTGTTACCAAGGTTGTGCATACAGAAAACATTTAGATTGAGATCAGTTGTGAATAAGTACTCAGCCACACACAGATACACTAACTTGAGTTAAAGTTTACTTTAAGAAATAGCATTTTCCTATAAACAGTCCAAAGTCATACACTTAATAGTCATAATAACAATCCAAATACTATCAACTACAAATACATTTTAGTTATAATACATAACTACAACACAGAGAGAAATGCAGAGCATACATACACAATGTCTTGCTCTAGTGAGTAGCAGAGAACACACTGAGTAGCAGAGACAAAGACAAACAGAGAGGGACTCCCAGAGAAATAAGCTGTGAACTCTAGCTCCCTCTTGTGGCAGTCTGCAACACCTCAGCTAAACAGACATAGCTCTGTTAATAGCTAGACATATATTGTCTACCCAATCAGTTATGGACAGAGACCTAACAGCCTGCTTGTTATGAGCTGCTTTGAAATTTAGCTATGGCTCCAAGTGTTTAGAACTCAATATTCTACTTTTAATATTTCTTATCATAAATAGATGTATTTTGGTACAAGATGGGCAACTATATAAATATTTGAAATAAGTAAATAAATAAACATTGTAAGAAGTTGTTATAATTTCTGTGTATCTGTGTGAGGGGGAATACTGGATTCTAACTGAAGCAGAAAAGAGCAAAATATTTATTTTATTGTATTTATTTTATGTGTGTATATATATGAATGAGAGAGACAGAGACAGACAGAGACAGAGAGATTTGAAAATTATACTTATCTGATTGAGTTTAAAATTACATTTCCCTTCTTTAGGTTGCTGCCCTGTATTCTTTTTATAATCAATTACTAATCCCAGATCCTTTTTGGAAGTACTATCAGGGGTGGGTTCCAGTACATGCGCACCAGTAGCAGCCCGCTGGTGATGTTACGGTGATGTCACTGACCCGGTACGGTTGGTGCCAGTCCCTGGGCGCCGCCATCTTTTTTTAAATATTTTTTATTTATTTTTTATTTTTTAAAAAATTTCTTCTTCTACACATGCGTAGAAGCTGAGTTTTCAGTACTGCACATGCGCTGCCTCCTTACCCGCCGGTCGCTCGCTCGCTCGCCCCACCGTTGCACTGCCTGCCTACCCGCCTGCCGCTCGCTGGCTCGCCCCGCCTCTGAGACCACGCAGTGCTGAGCGGGAAGCTTGAAGGAGTTACTGCTGCCTCAAGTTAAGGCTGCGGGCATGGACTGTAGGGGTGGGTGGGAAGAAACTACCAAGAGTGGCGGTGTGCTTCTCTGACTGCTGGAGCCCGGGAATGGCTGAGGCCTTCCATGCACACATCCCTGGGCTCCTGTAGACGGAGAAGCCGATTGCCTGGGAGGAAGTTTCCACAGGCACAAAAATGGCGGACGGGGGGTAATTACTAAGAGTGGCGGTGTGCTTATCTGTCTGCTGGAGCCCCGTGAATGGCTGAGGCCTTCCATGCACCCATCCCCATGCTCCCTCCATGGAGCCCCTGGGCAGCTAAATTTCAGGTTGGGGCATGGATGGATTGGAAAGGGGCAGGAAAGAATCCAGCAAGTTGCACCAGGAGAGAGAGCACTCGGCAGCGATCCATCTCCCAAAGTGTCTGGCAGCTTTTCAGCCTGAAAAGAGGGCAAAGAGTGTGGTGACTGGCTAGCCTGGGCAGCACCAACATTGGGCACTCAGTGCCTCCACCACCCCAGAGCAGCAGCAGCCGGCCCTTGATTTAAAAAGCTGCTGCTTTTGGAAGAACAAAGCCACCAGGGAGCCTGCAAGGTCTGGCCTCCTGCGCCCCCTGGGCACCTGTGCAGGGACCCCTTTCAAAGCCCGCGTCCTCCTCCTTACACAAAGTGACCTGGCTGGCTGGCTGCAGATGGGCGGCCATTCCTGCTGCTGCCGCCACCACCTCTGCTGCCAAAAATGCCTTGGCAGGAGGCGTTTCCTGCTCCTGTGGGAAGCCTCAGAGGATGAAACCGGGAGTGGGGCAGAGCCAAGCCCGAAAGAGGCTTCTGCCTTGCCCGCCGGCATTGCTCCAGCTCATCTGGCTGCACATGTCCGCCTGCCTGCCCTCAGCAATCCCGCCCGTTCACTTCCATTTGGTGGCGGGAGAAGGAAGAAAATGACGTCTGTGGCCAGCCTGCCCTCGTGGAGAACCGCGCTGTGTGGAAAGAGAAGCTGAGTCTCAGCTTCTCTTTTCTCCTGACCAGATTCATCCCCCGGGCCAGGAGCAGAAGCTGCCCACAAATAAATGGTTCCTCTTGGAAAGGGAGAGAGAAAGAAAAGAAAGAGAGACAGAGACAAGAAAAAAAGAAAAAGAAAGAGAAAGAAAGAAAGAGAAAGGGGGAGAGAGACAAGAAAGAAGGAAGGAAGGAAGGAAGGAAAGGAAAGGAAAGAAGGAAAGGAAAGGAAAGGAAAGAAGGAAAGGAAAGGAAAGGAAAGGAGAATGGAATGGAAAGGAAAGGAAAGGAAAGGAAAGGAAAGGAAAGGAAAGGAAAGGAAAGGAAAGGAAAGGAAAGGAAAGGAAAGGAAAGGAAAGGAAAGGAACGAAGGAGGAAAGAAAAGGAATGGAATGGAACAGGGGAAAGAAAAGGAAAGGGAAGGAAAGGGAAGGAGGGAGGGGAGGAGAGGAAAGTTAAGGAAAGGGGGAGGGAGGGAAGGAAAGGAAAGGAAAGGAAAGGAAGGAAAGGAAAGGAAAGAAGGGAAGGGAGGAGAGGGGAGGGGAGGAAATGGAAGGAAAGGAAAGGAACAGGGGAAAAGAAAGGAAAGAAAAGGAAAGAAAAGGAAAGGAAAGGAAAGGGGGAGGGACTACAGCTACAGTTCTGGAATATGGGACTGACTTTCCCACCAACATCAGCAAGCCACTGTCAATCTGCTCATCTTCATTTTCCTTCACTCAGATTGACCAAGCTTCTTGAGAGAAGGAACACAAAAGAGGTTTCCAGGTTGTGTGCCTGGACCAGGTACTTTCAGGCCTCCCACCTGGAGGCCTCGCAGAAGCAGACAGGTAGGCCTGAAAGGCAGGATTTAAAATTATGAATTTGGTGGTCCCTAAGGTCCAAAAGGTTGGAGACCCCTGGTCTTTCACACTCTTGGGCAAAGCGTGTGAGCCATTTCCTCCTTTCAGTGGTCCATGAAAGTACATCTATAGTATGTAGATAATGAAGTTGAAAAAAGGTGAACAACATTTTTACAGATCTGTAGATGCCTTGAGACTGGGTGTGACAAGGAATGGCTGGGAGGGGAGGGGCCAGGCGAGGCACCCCTTGACGTGAGTGACATTGAGATGGCCACACCCACCCAGTCACATGACCGGCAAGCCACTCCCACCCAGTCACATGACCGGCAAGCCACTCCCACCCGGTCACATGACTGGCAAGCCACCCCCCACGGTCACATGGCCAGCAAGCCACGCCCACAAAATAAGCCACACCCACAGAGTGGTAGCAAAAAAATTGGAACCCACTCCTGAGTACTATCCAGGCATCCCTATCCTACATATCCCTGTGCATTTCATTTTTGTTTCCCACATGAATAACTGTATTGGTATCCATTAAATTTCATTCTATGACATACAATCCATTAATCCAATTATTCAAATAATTGATTTTGAATTTTGTTTCTATTTTCTTAACTATCTCAATCAATTCTGCAACTCCTGCAAGTTTTATAACATTCTACATATTTAACATTATCAAAAATAGGGAAGAGGATCCAGGGATGATCCTTCCAGCACCACATACTATATTTCTTCAATCTGTTTAAAGGATGATGGAAATCCATCTGCTTATGAACTTCTAGAGTACTCCTTAGTTGCCAGCAAAGAAAATAGGATGCTAAATTAACTAGCCTTGATTTGATATATGAGATGTTTCATTTTCTAATTATGACTCCAGCAATTGAGGTGGTTTTCTTTCCAATGAAGAATAATTGTGTTGTTAAAATAAGTGATATTTAAATAACCAGTATCTTATCAGGAAATAAATGGCACTTAGGTTTTTTTTTTGAATGAATAAATCACTTTCTTTCTGCTGAAGAATGATTTAACCTGCATCTTGCAAAGAAAATGAAGGAATGATTTTGTCAGATATTTCTACAGGGACGCTGGCATTTTGGTGGGAGGAAGGGAGGAAGACTGGAATGATCTGTATATGAAGTTTCTGTTTCTGTTTCCTGCATTACTGTGCTAATCTCTATATGAAGTTTCTGTTTCTGTTTCTTGCATTACTGTGTTAATCTCTATATGAAGTTTCTGTTTCCCTGCAATGATGTAGTGTGGGAGGGGTTTGGTTAGCATTGCTTTAAATAGCTGGTTTTAAGTGAGAAGCTTCAGTTCTTGCCTGGATCTCTTTTCAATACTTTTCAATAAAAGCTTGCAGTTTCAAGAGTCCTGCTTTCTTGGGAAGATTGGAGAGGCAAGACCTTACATTAGGCAAGAACTGCAAACTGGTCAACCCGGAGAGGTAACAGCCTTACTGTGGGGACCATGCACACCATGTCTGCCCAGGGCAGTGACCACGAAGAGGCTGAAGACTGGGGGAGAACTCCACCCCCCCAAATCTCAATTGAGGCCCTCAATGTCTGGGGCGAGGAGAACATTGCCTCAAGCACCGCTGCCAAGCCAAGGTGGTCCATCGGTGTTAGGAAGATGGGAAGGCTGGGGTGGCAGAACCAAAGATGTCACCCTCACCCATGGGAGCCAACAACCTGGTTGGAAGCAGGAGATGGGAAACCTTTATGACAATGATGAACTGGAAGGCGCCCCAGACCAGCCCAACCAACTCCTGAGGGAAGCAATTGAACCTCATGAGGGAGGCCATCCATGACATGCAGATCCAGGATGCCCAGGCTTGCACTGCAGGCCAGTTAGGAGTACAAAAGGGGACTACTGATGAATGAAAGGGATCCCCAACCCCAGGGGCAATGTCTGAAACTGTGGGGGCTACTGATGAACCAATTTCCACCATGGAAGATCTGCCCAGGAGACATCTCAACACAAAGCAAGGCTTGCGATTCAATGAGAGGAGGCTTCCACCCTTAGAATGGAAGGCATCAAATTCGACGGGATTTTTCCTCGCACACATACTGACCTGACATGCAGGAGTATGGGTGGGATCTCCCTACAGAAGGCACCAAAGTCAGGGTTGTCACCCTGGCTCTAGAAGGATCAGCTGCATGTTGGATGGTGAACCTCCATAATGCAGATGCACTAGAGCTCTGCAACTTCAACTATATCATGACAGCCCTGAGACAGAGATTTGACCACCTCCTAGCCGACTGCAAGGCTAGAGACCGCATAAGGCACATCAGACAGGGACGCTATCCAGTCACCGAGTACATCAAAGAGTTTTGTGATCTGACTTGCCACATAGATTGGCCAGAGGAAATACTCATGAGTTGGTTCAAAGATGGCTTAAACAATGACCTGTACAACACCTGTGTTGCCCGTGGAGCCCCAGTCAGCCTGCACAGCTGGTGTGTCTTCGGCGAGGAAGCAGAAATCGACCAACGTCGAAACCAGTACTACACAAGGCGCTCCTGGAAGAGATCCCCGCCAGAAGGGAGAAGGGAGGAAACCAAACCTCACTCTGCCCCACCACGCTCAGCCACCTGCATCCATTGCGGGAAGGAAGGTCACCATGCAAATGAGTGCCATGTGAGAATGTCCACCCAAAAAGGAGAGAAACAGGCCAGAGGGAACCCTCAAAGCCACCACCGTGTTCCAAAGATATCACCTTGAAGACCCATGCGGTCATTGAGTTCCTGCCGGAATCAATTATGGTGTGAGGAACTCCAACCCCTCCGGTGGAGGAACCCAATCAGTCGGAGAGTGACTATGGAGACCCTTTTATGAGTGCGGTTGTTGAACCCTTTACAACCCCTATAGAACTGTTAATTCTGGTAACGGGGAGAAAAGTGAGACTTAATGCATTGCTAGATTCGGGGTGCACGAAAAACCTAATAAGCCCGACTCTGGTCGGGGAACTGGGCATTCAACTAAAAACCCCAGTCTTGTTCTGCCAACTTGATGGGTCCATTGCAGGGGGTGCCCCGGCACGTTTGCCACTCGAACTAATGATGGTAAATCACTCCGAAACCATTGCTTTCATTGTGATACCAGAGATGGACTGGGCCCTAGTTCTGGGGCTAACCTGGTTAAAGAAGTGGAACCCAAGAGTGGAGTGGACAGAGGGGACCCTTCAATTCCCTAACAATGAATTAATTTGGAATGAGGAACCCCACCAGACTGAAATACCACAGAGTGAGGAGGTAGCTGTGGCTGCGGCGAATGGACCCCTACCAGGCATCCCCAGGAAATACCAGGATTTGATGGATGTTTTCAACGAAGCAGACTCAGATGAACTCCCCCCCCCATGGATTGTGCCATCGAGATCTTACCGGGGGACAAACTACCTAAGCCAATACTTTACGCTATGACTCCCTGGAACTGGATGAATTGTGGCAATTCATAGACAAAAACCTTGGCAAGACCCAAGGTGGCCGCCCCGTCCTGTTCCGGGAGAAGAAGGATGGTTCGTTACGTTTATGTGTGGATTATAGGAATTTAAATGCTATTTGCAAGGAAAATTTGTATCCCCTACCCTTAATGAAGGACATACTGACCCATCTGGTGAAAGGGAGAATTTTTCTAAACTAGACTTGCAGGAGGCTTATTACTGGATCAGGATCCAAGAAGGGGACGAATGGGAAACAGCGTTTAATTGTCCATTGGTTTTTTTTCAGTTCAAGGTTTTGCCATTCGGACTCCAAGGGGCTCCTGCCATTTTCATGCAGCTAATTAATGAGGTGCTGCATGAGCACTTGTATAAGGGAGTTTTGGTTTATCTTAATGATATATTGATTTATATTGAAACTAAGACTCAACATGTTAAATTGGTGCAGGTAGTTTTGAAGAAATTAAGGGCAGCTAAGTTGTTTGCCCAACTCTCCAAATGTGATTTTCACCAAGATAAGATAGATTATCTAGGGTACAGAATCTCTCACCAGGGTGTGGAAATGGATCCCGCAAAAGTCAGAGCAGTCCTCGAGTGGGACCCCCCCCCGTACAGCTTCCTGGAGTTTGTTAACTTTTATAGGCAGTTTATCCCCTCTTTTGCCCAAATAGCATTGTCGATTACAAATCTGTTAAAAACCAAGGGGGTAGATAAACCGAAACTTAGCCAACCACTGTATTGGACTATGGACTGCCAAGTGGCATTTGAAAAACTGAACAAACTCTTTTCAGCTGAACCTGTATTAAAACACCCAGAGAAACCATTTGTAATCCAGGCCGATGCTAGTAATGTGGCAGTCGGTGCTGTTTTACTCCAAGTGAATGAAAAAGGCAAATTACAACCATGTGCATACACCACTAGGAAGTTAACTGAAACTGAACAGAGATGGGCAATATGGGAATATTGCAATATGGGAAAAGGAGGCTTTTGCAGTTAGGTGGGCACTCCTAACTTGGAGACATTTCTTGGAAGGAAATAAAATACCGACCACAAGAACTTGGAAGCACTCAAAACCCCACGGAAAATGTCTCCAAAACAAATCTGATGTGCACAGTACTTCCAATGCTTTAATTTCACTTTGAAGTATTTACCGGGAGGGAAAAACTTTTTGGCAGATGCCTTGTCAAGACTACCACAATACAACAGTGTCAAGGCGGAAGTAATTAAACCCATGATCCCAACCTCCCAATTCGTAGCTAAGGTCGTCACACGCTCTCAGGTGAAGAATGACCCCTCCACCTTAGACAATGCCACCACCACAGATTTCAAAAAAGCCTTAGAAATGGATGAGTGGTTTAGTGCCAATAAACATACTTGCATAATAAAAGAGGGGTTAGCTTGGGTGGGAAATAAACTGTATGTCCCAGCTAGGGAAAGGCTAAGAACTATGCAAGCTTCTCATGACTCCAAATTAGCTGGTTTTGTAAATACATTACATTTACTGAAACAGCAATTGTGGTGGCCCTCATTAAAAAAGGACATAGAAAGTTATGTAGCAAGTTGCCTCATTTGCGCTGCCACTAAACGCAGGCAGGGGAAAAACCCTGGTCTACTGCAGCCAGTGACCAACCCTTCAGCACCATGGAGAGAGATCTCCATGGATTTCATTGTTGAGAGTTCTGGAAACACAGTGATCTGGGTTGTCACAGATCTTTTCTCAAAACAGGTTCATTTCATCTCATGCCAAAAGATCCCTACGTTTAAAGCCTTGGCTAAACTGTTTTTGGTCCACATTTACTGCTTGCACAGGGCCCCACAACATATTATTTCGGACAGAGGGGTCCAATTCATGTCCAAGTTCTGGAAAGCTTTTTTGAATCTACTTGAGACCAAGCAGGGACTTAGTTATAGTCATCATCTGCAGACAAACGGGGCCATGAAATGACCAAACTCAGTTCTGGAACAGTACCTGCGCTCTTTTACTAATTACCAGCAGGACAACTGGACCAAACTACTGTCTTTTGCAGAAGTAGCCTATAATAATGCAGTTTATGCTAGCACAGGTGTTACCCCTTTCAGAGTAGCCACAGGACAAGAATTTAATTCTATGCCTGAGTTACCCTCACATGAACCAGATATACCCTTCTTGAAATAGTGGATCAGTCATTTGCAAACCATTTGGCTGGTGGTCTGCAAAGCCTTGAATGAAGCCAAGGCTGCCTATAAAGCACAAGCAGACAAGAAATGAACAGAACCTAAACCTTATAGAATGGGGGACAAAGTTTACCTTTCCACCAAATTTGTAAAATCTTCGCAGCAGTCTAAAAAGTTGGCTCCTAAATATATTGGGCCTTTCCCCATAGTTCATATTATTAACCCTGTCACGGTGGAATTACAACTCCCTAAGTCATTACAGCAAGGCCACCCTGTTTTCCATTGTAGCTTATTGAAGCCTGAAGTTACCTCTGATCTTTGTCCGACTACTACCCCTATTCCACCCCCTATTATGGTAGAGGGTGAACAACATTTTGAGGTTCAGGAAATTCTTGACTCTAGGAAATTCCACCGGACCACTCAGTACCTGGTGGCTTGGAAACACCTCCCCTTCTCACACAATGAATGGGTTCACAAAAAACATGTGCATGCCCCTAAATTAGTATGTATATTTCATCAATTGTACCCTGACAAACCTTGTTGGTTTTATGTAACCTTTGTTTCCCCTTCCCTCTTTTGTTTTCTTTCAAGTGGACTTCCTGTTTTTCTTGGGGGTGGGGCATGTCAGGTGAATGGAGGGATCTGTATATGAAGTTTCTGTTTCTGTTTCCTGCATTACTGTGCTAATCTCTATATGAAGTTTCTGTTTCTGTTTCTTGCATTACTGTGTTAATCTCTATATGAAGTTTCTGTTTCTGTTTCCCTGCAATGATGTAGTGTGGGAGGGGTTTGGTTAGCATTGATTTAAATAGCTGATTTTAAGTGAGAAGCTTCAGTTCTTGCCTAGATCTCTTGTTATCACAAACCTTTTAATAAAAGCTCCTTTTGGAACAACTGCAGTTTCAAGAGTCCTGCTTTCTTGGGAAGATTGGAGAGGCAGGACCTTACAGATTTGACCATTCTGTAAAAGCATGTGTCTATTTTTATATCAATATTAAATTGTTTTTATTATTTATTACTATATTTACACAGGAAATCTGTTTCATTGTTAAGGGGCAAGCCCTTCTGAACAATTTAATGCAAGTCTTATAGGGAGGAAACTATGTCCAGCTTCCAACTTTAACTCTGTTTTGAAGGACAAACTGCCATCTGTCTGATAAAGCTGGATCATAACTAGCATATTTTAATCAAAACATAGTGCTATAAAATATGAATAATGAGCTGAGTAGTCAGGTAGTAGGGTACTAATTTAATATCATCTTCATAAATATATTTACTAAGAAAGATTCCTAAAAGCAGCTGACGGTTACTTATGGCATTTTAAAAAACAAATTAGAAATAGTTCTTCCTATATGTTTCTGGAAGGATAAGTTCATTTGAATAGCTAGGTGGTAAACTTCCTACTGATCCAAGAAAACATGAACAGCTGGGAGTTCATAATCTTTTTTGCTGGGGGGGGGAATCAAACAATGCATTTTAATTTGTTAACTGCAAATAATAGGCAGACTCATTAACAGGTCCAGATTTTTAGCACCTGAAACAATGGGAAAGTTTTGGAGAAGAAATCTTGGCTATTTGCCAAACAACTATCACCATTTTAAACAAGGAGAAGACTGATAATTCATTTCATTTCCATAAATTTGTCATAATCTTTCTATTGTCACTATGATGCAGAAGAAAAAGCTGAAGCATATCTGTAATATTTAGCTAAGTTTAAATTTTTAGTCTAGAATTTGCAGGTCTAATGAAGCAGCAGAACAAATTGTATGAAAACATGTGTTTGTAAAAGTGAGATAAATGATTCTCTGTCTAACATGTGTTTAGACAGCTGTGAAAAAGCTGTCAAGTGCACATTTTCTTGGAAGAGTAATTTAGGAACCGAGGAAGCCATGCAAAATAACATACTATGAGAGCAATGAATAGAATAATAAATAAAACCAATACCTTTTGGGAAAAAAAAGAAAAATATTATTTTGCTTTGTATCCATAGTGAACCAAGACAAGGATCTTCACATTTGGCAACTCTGATTTCATGATGAATTTGAGAACTAGTTTTTCTCCATAGTAGGTGGAGCTAGCCTCCAAGGATGGGTTAACACCGCCCTTAGGCAATCAGGACTGAGTCTGAAAAGGTATAAATAGCACCCCTGTCCCTCAGTTCCCCCTCTTTTGACTCAGTCCTGAGCCAAGGACGCATGCTTTTTCTCCTTGAAGGCTTCTCCAGTACTACAATTCTACTTGTCAATCCATCAGTGAGTGTGCCTTGTTTTTTTCCCTTATCGAGCTCCCCAAGTGACAGCTGTCACCTCACTTGGGTCGAAGGCAGTCTTGGGCGTCAGCCCAGCTGCTGCTTGCTCCTCCAGTTGAAGGCCCCACTTGAATACCCGTATTCCAGCTGTGTGAGGAAGAGGGAAAACAATCCAGTTGAATGGATCTTGTGGGAGCAGGGTATTCCTAGCAGCTTTCCTCCTTCCGGCTGGAGCCTGTGCTTCGAGAGCCGAGGACGCTCCCAATGGCACAAATCATCAAGGGGCAGCGATCACAAAACTGAGAGTTTGGTTCATGGATCGCAGTGGGCAGTAAAATCATCCCTGAGAATTTTCCTCACCCTGCTAAGACATCGAGTCCTAGCAATTTCATCTAGTGAGGTCAGGGGACAGCCCATGATATTTTGTGCTGTACTCATCACCCTTTGTAATGTCTTTCTATCTGCAGCTGTCAACTTCCAGCGGTGATGTCACTGTGCCATGGGACAAAGAAACAGGGCTCTGTTCCCGAACTCCGATCGTTCTTGATGGAAAGCCTGCAAAGGCATCGGCAGTTCTGCAGGAAGTGACGATAGGAAAGGGGAACTTCCAAGGACCTTGGGGGTGAAATGCAATCCTCCTGAAGGTTCAGGAACCCCCCTAAATTTCTGACAAGAAAGAGGTCTGCCATTCGTGACAGGCTCAAAATGGTGACAGCCGCACAGCAGGAAGCTGAAGGGGGTGACATTATTCCATTCTCAGGCATGAGAAGAGCCCAAGAAGGAGGAAAATTGGTTTGTTGGAGAAGAAGAAGAAGAAGCAAAGGATCGATACTCCAAGTTGAGAGGCAGGTTTCTGCCCAAAAGAAAGCGGCAATCAGGAGAAGGAGAGCAGCAGCAGGAAACTTCGGAAAGTGACAGTGCATAATGATAGACCTTCCAATCAGAGAACTGGAGGATTTGATTATTTTTTTGGAGATGGACAAAGCCTCATTTTATCTCAGATTTAAAAATATAACAAAGACAAAGACAAAGATCTTGGAGAGAAATTGGTGGAAATTTTAGCAGAAGTCATGCAAAAAGATAAACAGGAGATACTGAGGGATATGGACGAGGTTTATAGGGTGCACACTAACTATGCACAACAACACTGACTACCAAAAGAAGTTCATGTCCATTTTACAAGGAAGATAATAAGGGACGAAATCTATAAGAAGATGCGAGAAGAAACAATAACATATAACGGAAAGGAGATACAGACATTAAAACAGATACCTAGGAGTGTAAGAAATCAAAGAAGAAATTATCAGTTCCTAACAACCCAATTAACAAGAGAGAACATGATGTTTAGATGGCTAATACCAGAAAGTATACTAATAACATGGCAAGGAAAAAAAATCAAAATAAACTGTGTGGAGAAGGCGCAAGAATTTTTTGACCATCATTTTTCAACTGAAGGAGAACAGGACAGCAAAGATGAAGTGGAGAGTAGAAGTCAAGAGGAAGACCAGATAGAGGGGAATTAGGAGGAGCAGGAAGAAAGAAGGAGACAGGAAAAAGAGCGAAAAGAGAGAGAAGGTGCAAGAGGGAAAGTACAGAGAGAGACAAGGAATACAAGGAAGCAAGGACTGAATTATAAATAAAAAGAAAATTGAAGAGGAAATTAAGCTGATCTCTTTAAACATAAACGGACTTAATTCACAAATCAAATGAAGGCAAGTTTTCACAAGACTTCAAAAATTAAAAATGGATATAGTACCGAGGGTGAGTCAAAAAGTAATACCATTTTCTTTAGGACAGGTATAATTACCAACACATGAACATGAAGCATACATCAAAATGAAGCTGGTCCTCTGTGGATCATATCCCTGCTTCTCAACATAGTCACCGTTTCTCTCAATAGCAATGTTCCACCTTCGAATGAGAGCATGTATCCCTGCCTCATAAAATTTTGTTGACTGTTCTTTAAGCCACTTCTTCACTGCAGTTTTCACTTCCTCATCACTGGAATAATGTTTGCCTCTCAAACCCTCTTTCATGGGGCCGAAGAGATGATAGTCTGAAGGCGCTAAATCTGGTGAGTATGGAGGATGCAGTAAAGTTGTCCACCCGAATGAGGCGATTTTCTCCCTTGTCCTGATGCTTGTGTGTGGTTGAGCATTGTCGTGCAGAAGGAGGACTTTGTCGATTGGCAAGTGGGGTCTCACTCATCGGATTCTTGCTCTGAGCCTCGTCAGGGTCTCAATGTAGGCCTCAGAGTTTATTGTTTCTCCTCTTGGCAAGAAAGCAACCAGAATGACACCTTGAGCATCCCAAAAGACAGTCGCCATGATTTTTCCAGCTGACTTTTGCGTCTTGAACTTTTTCGGTTGTGGTGACGCAGAGTGGCGCCATTCCATTGACTGCCTCTTTGATTCTGGTTCATAATGATGAACCCATGTTTCATCACCTGTTACGAGCCTTCGAAAGAAGGTGTTGTCTCTTTTACTTTGTTCGAGAAGTTCAGTGCAGGCATTGACCCTGTCAGTCTTGTGTTCGGTAGTCAGCTGTCTCAGTATCCAATGGGCACACTGTCACGCAGTGATTTTATATTGCCTGTTACATGTATATGCAGGGAGATGCATCCCTATGAAATATAATGGTTCATTCCTGAGCACGTGATTAATATGTTCCTAGTACGCATGTGTACTTTCCTTTCTTTTGATTCTTTCCTTTTGTCTTCTGCTTCTGACGAAGCAACACCTAGGTTTATAGCCAGAATGTGATTAACTATTTTTGTTAAGAAATAAATATCTTATACATTAGAATTATAATGCGGTTTATTTTGACAATGTCAGAGTTCCAGGAAAAGATTCATTTCGCCTCTGATAAGAGTAATTCTTATCCCAACATGATACCAGACGATTGGTTCCTGGATCTTAATTAATTCTGACAGATTTATTGCGTTTAGCCTAGTAAGAGAAAGATAAGAATGTTTTTGGCTGTTTTTAAAGTAAAACGCCATAAATCTCCAAAAGAATGTCTTCTCCGGAGAAAGAATTTTTACTCCTCCTCGGCCAGCCGGGTGAAGAAACAAAAAGATCTCAAGAGGCACCCTATTTGCCAGCACCTTCTTCGCTTCTAATAACTGCACCGAGAAAGACTGACATCGCATCTCTCCAAATTTCTCCGATGCCGTCTCCCACGCATTCAATTACAGCGGAAGATGCCTCGCAACAAGAAAAAGATTTTGAAAGGTCAGTCAAAGTCAAAAATACATATTTTCTCCCGGGGGCCAGTTCAACTCAAATGGGGGCCGTTCAAAAGATTACTCATTATGAGCCACTTCCACCTCAATTGCTTGAAAGTTTTTCTGAGGGAGCCCCCTCAACTACTATATCAGCCACCGAAAAATATATTGATTCACATTTTAAAGACCTTCTTGCTAGTAAAGACAGAGAAATTGAATACTTAAGGAGGCAGTTACTAGAAAGCCAACGCCCATATGAAAAACAAGATGTCTGCCAGCCTCACATTCCAGAACCCCTTACTGGGCCTTCTCTTCCGGTCTCTCCAACATTAGAGTCCCACCCCAAAATGGGTGTTACCTTTCATTTGCCGGAAGGGACATATGACTATACGTCAATAGGGGCTGGCTCTGATCAAAGATCTTATGAACAAAGAGACTTTCCCAAAAGTAATGTTGCAGTGCCATCTAGTGGACAAAATATAGATAGAACAGAACTTCTTTTTCAAATGGCTTTAAATAAAATAGAAATTTTGATTTCTGAGAAAAGACAACCTTTGTCAACTGTAACCCAAGAACAATTTCTTCAGCCTGCTCAAACAATACAGACACAAAGTGCACCACACATTTCTATGGCTGCACAAATTATGCTGCAAACTCAAGCTGCTTCGCAGGCTGAAATTGCTACAGCTTCTGCTGTTTCAACTACACAACAGCAACCCCAAATGGGACAATTACTTATTCCAATGCAAGCTCCTACGCCTGCCCCAAATGTGGCCCAGTTAGTGCCAATTTCTCCACTACCTGCTCCTATGCAGCCAGTCCCTGCTGTACAACAGCCAGCCCAGGCACCACCACCTGCTCCAGTGCAGGCTACTTTGCCGCCTCCTCTTCAACCCCAAGTGGGTCCACAGGCAATTCCTCAAGCCTCACACTTGCAGCGCCCCCTAGCTGCAACACGTCTTCCAAATAGAAGACCTCCATAGAGGAGATACGCTCCAAGATTGCTACGTTGCCAATATTGTGATCGTGTAGGTCACACAAACAGAGATTGTAAATTGCAATGCACTCAAGTTCCTGTCCAGCCCAGAGGAACAGATTTCAGGGATCAGTATCAACCCAGAAGCACAACGTACAGGAGAAGTGCATCCCAGCCCAGAGGAACAGTCTCCAGAGGCAGTAGAAGCAGAGGTGGCAGCCAATGTCGCCCAGGTCCAAGGCGCGACCCATTTGGCCCATATGCCACTCTTGCCATCACACAAGCTGTCCAACCCTGTCAGCAATATGATAGACATTTATTATGGACTTTGGACTCAGGTGCCTCAATTAGCATTACTTACCAAAAGCATCTTTTCAAAGAAATGCATGCACCAGAACCAGAACTTCGTGAACTTTATACATTTACTGAACGTCCTTGCAAAGTCGAAGGAAAAGGGACTGTTTACATTGAAGAGTTAGATACACTGGTTCCAGATGTTTATTATGTTCCTGCTGCTGCTTTTAATTTGCTTAGTTATACCCATTTAATCAATATTTTAGATTTTCAGATTCATCATTTTAAGAACGCAAACTAACTTTGAAGAAGATTCAGATTGGTCCAAAATACATTCTAATGATCCTGGAGTTTATTTTCCTAGAGATGATTCATCCAACATTCCATCTTCACCTGACGCGAACGCTCATGCTAGCGACAACGATGGAGATGAGGAAGATGAAGAAGATTGGACAACCGCTCCAAGACGTTCCAAGAGAACTACAAAAGGTATTCCTCCAAAGAAATATACATTGCAATGCACAAACAGACCACCACCATTGGTCTGTAACGTTACACTTCCACCAGAGACTTATGCTCAAATCAAATATCTTCCACAAGATGAACAAGATAAATGGCACACCGCCATGCAAGTTGAGATGGACAGTCTCCAGAATCTCAAGGTATTTACACCTGCAGCACCTCCTCAAAACAAGAAAGTCATTGCCACACGATGGGTGTACAAAATCAAACAAAAACCAGATGGTGAACTATTATACAAAGCAAGACTAGTAGCACAAGGTTTCGCACAAAGTTATCCTGATGATTACACAAACACTTACTCACCTACAGTGCGGACTGAAAGTGTGAAAATAGCCTTAACTACAGCTTCCATTCTTGGACTTGAAGTTTTCCAATTTGATGTTGAAACTGCCTATCTACATGCAGACCTAGATGAAGAAATCTACGTGAAGTGCGCCTCCGGATTCCGTGACGACCTCCGTGGCCGAGAAGGGGACACGTGGATTCTCAACAAAAGTCTTTATGGTCTGAAACAATCAGGTTTGATGTGGTATAACTGTCTCAAAGACAAACTAAATTCAATGGGCTTTATTAAGTCCGAAACTGATGAATGCGTGTTCACAAAAAGGTTTAGGGATGCATATGAAATTGTTCTTGTTTATGTAGATGATATTGTTTACATTGGTCCTAACAAACAAATGAGTGAAATTTTTGTTTCAGGTCTGAAGAGATTCTTCACATTGAAGTCACTAGGTCACATCAATGATTATTTAGGTGTACAGATTGAAAAGACACAGAAGGGGTTTAGCCTCTCACAACAAGCCAAGATAGAACAACTCCTACACTATTGCAACATGCAAGATGCTACACCGACACACACTCCTATGCAAACAGATTTTTGTAATCTGAAAGATGAACAAAGTCCTGAGTTCAAGGATCAAACACTTTATCGCTCAGTAATTGGTTCACTACTATACATTAGTGGTTGGACTAGACCAGACATAGCACTTAGTGTCAATTTGTTGTCACGACATGTAGGCAAAGCCACAGAATTCCACTGGTCATGTATTAAGAAGCTACTGAGATACCTAAAATACACTCAACACATGAAATTAAAGCTAGAACCTACACATTCTGATTTTGCTGACTTGTATTGTTATGCAGATGCTGACTGGGCAAGCGATAAGGAATCAAGAAAAAGCACATCAGGTTTCATAATGTACCTGAATGGATGTCCCATTCATTGGAACGTGAGAAAACAGAGTTTTGTTTCCTGTTCTTCCACCGAGGCGGAATATGCGTGTATTTCTGACGCTAGTAATCAGTTAACTTGATTCTATTCTTTAGTTACAGATATCTGGACCAAACCGAAGAAGCCAATCACCATGATGGAGGATAATCAATCAGTTGTTTACATTTCAGAAACACGTTTCACAGGTTCTAGGTCCAGACACATTGACATTCGTTATAAAAATGTTAGAGATTTAGTAAGACAAGGTTTCATTAAGTTAGAATATGTGCCAACAGAATATCAGATAGCTGACATCCCGAACAAGCCGTTACCAGCAGCAAGACATGAATCTTTGATATATCTGATGTGTGTAGAGTGTTATAAGCATATCCATCCAACAGACAAAGAAGGGGTGTCACGCAGTGATTTTATATTGCCTGTTACATGTATATGCAGGGAGATGCATCCCTATGAAATATAATGGTTCATTCCTGAGCACGTGATTAATATGTTCCTAGTACGCATGTGTACTTTCCTTTCTTTTGATTCTTTCCTTTTGTCTTCTGCTTCTGACGAAGCAACACCTATGTTTATAGCCAGAATGTGATTAACTATTTTTGTTAAGAAATAAATATCTTATACATTAGAATTATAATGCGGTTTATTTTGACAATGTCAGAGTTCCAGGAAAAGATTCATTTCACCTCTGATAATAGTAATTCTTATCCCAACACACACACTTTTGAAAAGCCAAGTGATTCGACAATGTTATAAGCACTTCCATGGCTCACTCCAAGGTTTTCTGCCAACTCATCAAGAGTTATGCGCCTGTCTTCTTTGATCAGAGCATCTGCTTTTGCTTTATTGGCAAAATTCACAGAAGAGGCTGACCGGCCAGAACGGGGTTTATCGGCTACGCTCACAGTTCCCACCTTTTCATCATTCAGACAACGGACCCACCTGCATACATTGCTATAATCTAAAGTATTGTCCTCAAACACATTTTGTAATTGTCTGTGAATGTTCACAGGGGTTTCCCCCTCAGCAACAAGGAATTCAATCACTGCTCTTTGTTTTTGATGCAACTCTAAAGGGGCAGCCATTTTGAATTTTCCTTGCGAGTCTAAAAACCTGAAAAGTAAGAAACAAAATATTTCAGAACGTAAATGATATAATCATTTATAACTGGGAAAAATTTCAGGTATTTTTTATCAAAAACTTCACCTGAAATAAAGAAAAGGCATTACTTTGTGACTCACCCTCGGTATGTATACAGGAATTACACATTATACAACAACAAAACAACTTACTAGTAAATTCAAAACTAGGTAAACTTTTCACATCATTATCCCAACAAAAGAAAAGAGGAGTAGTAGCTTATATCAAAGAGAAACTGGAACCAAGACAAATATATAAGGATGATAATGGGAGAATTTTGATGATAGAGATAAAAGCAGAACAGAAAAAAATATTACTTGTTACAATATATGCCCCGAATAACAAAATGAATTTTACAGAAAATTACACAATAAATTAATAGAATTAGAGTACGAGAACATTTGTTTAATTGAAGACTTCAATGCAGTCACAGACAGTAAAAAAGATTACACGAGCAATACAAAGAACAAAACTAAGAAAAGAATGTTGCCTGACTCATTTATAGAAAAGATTCAAGAATTAGTGCTGTAGGATGCCTGGAGAGAAATAAACAAAGGGAAAAGCCAATACACATATTATTCTAACCCACATAGATCATGGTCAAGAATTGATATGGCCTGGATGAGGAAAGATCTGGAAGAAATAGAAATTATGACAAATAACTGGGTGAACCACAATCTAATCAAGGTAACATAGAAAGGATAAAAATAAAAAGAAGATGGACAATGAATCAAGAAGTATTGAAAGAAAAGGAATTTACACAACTAAGGAGAAGAATTGAAAAATTTTTTGAAATAAATGTAAAGGAAGACACCTCGCTTCAAAATTTGTGGGACACTGCCAAAGCCTGTATTCGAGGCCTCACTATAGCATATTTGGTTAAAAGAAACAAGAAAAGAAAGTTAAAACAAGAACTTCTGCAGGAAGAACTTTAAAAAGTGGAATTAGAGCTCCAGAGTCAAAATGTAAAGATTAAGAGAAGAAGGGATTTAATTAAACATAAATTTAATCTCACTACCCAAGAGGAACTTGCGTGGAAGTTGAAAATGGTGAAACAAAACTATTTTGAACACGCTAATAAACCCGGGCGATGGTTAGCTTACAAATTAAAAAAAGAACAAGATAAAAGAACAATAACCCAACTACAGGATGAAGAGGGGGCAATGCATTACAAGAATGAAAAAAAGGAATTAGTACAATTTTTTTCCAAAACTTATATCGACAGGAAAATATAATGGAGGACAGTATCAAACAACACCTAGATGGACTAAATTTGACTGAAATTGTGGAATCAAAAAGGGAATTTCTTAATGGGAAAATAACTATGATGGAGTTGGTAGAGGCGAGAAAGAAACAAAAGAACAACAAATCTCCAGGTCCAGACGGAATACCAGCAGAATTTTATAAGACGATACAGAAACCATTAGATAGCCTAATGTTGGAAATTTTTAACGATGCATTAATGAACACAAATATACCACAATCCTGGACAAAAGCCCTTATCTCAATTATTCCTAAGGAAGATACAGATCCTACACAAATTAGAAACTACAGACCTATCTCGCTATTGAATGTGGGCCTACAAGATATTCGCAGCTATTATCTCGGAGAGACTTAAAACAGTTTTAAATGAAATAATACATATGGACCAAAATGGTTTCCTCCCAAAAAGGAATATAAAAAATAATATAAGAATTATAATTGACTCACTAGAATACTACGAAGCCCACTCTGGAAAACAAACAGCCCTAATCTTTCTCAATGCTCAGAAGGCCTTCGACAATTTAAATTGGAAATTCATAATCTTACAATTGGAAAAGATGAACTTTGGAGAAAAATTTATAAGAATGGTGGAAAAAATATACACAACCCAAATGGCAAGGATAATAATAAATGGAGATACCACGGGAGGCTTTAATATTATGAAGCAAGTGAGACAAGGATGTCCACTAGCTCCCTTGTTATTTATCCTGACATTAGAAATGTTACTAATTAGGATTAGAGGTGAACAGGAAATAAAGGGTCTACAAATTAAAAAAGAAATGTATAAGCTCAAGCATTGCCGATGATCTAGTGTTCATACTAAAACAACCATTAGAGACAGGAACCAAATTGCTCCAGTATATAGAAGAATATGGAAGAGTAGCAGGACTCAAAATCAATAAAAATAAAATGAAAGCAATAACGAAAAATCTTACGAAAAAACAAGAAAGAGAATGGGAAGAGAGAATGGGTATACAACTTACGAAAAAAACAAAATACTTGGGAATTTGGATAACACGTTCAACTCTGAAAGATGACAACTATGGTATATTAGTGCATCAGGTAAAAAAGGATGTAGAAATATGGAAGAAGCTTCAACTATCTTTCATAGGTAGGATTGCCTCCATCAAAATGAATATACTGCCCAGAATATTATTCCTATTTCAGGTCATACTGATAAAATTAGGAAAAGGATTCTTTAATGTTTTAAACAAAACAATAATGAACTATATTTGGCAAGGGAAAAAATCATGAATCAAACTAAAATATTTACATGATAAGAGAGAAAGAGGGGGATTTGGCCTTCCTGACTGGGAGACTTACTATCACGCAGCAATCAGGACAGGTTCCTCTTACCTGCCTACCGGTGCACTGCGCGTGCATCATCACATTGCATGTGCACACACGCTCGCTACACGCGCGCGTCACCTCGTGCGATTTTGCTTCCGCGCATGTGCAGGAAGCAAAAAATAACCAAAATCTTGAGAGGGGATGCACGTGCATGTGCGATTTCAGCAATTTTTTGCTTCTGCGCATGCGCGGAAGCAAAAAATTACCAAAATCTCTCTCTCGCACGCGTCCCCTCATGAGATTTTGTCTTCCGCGCATGCGCAGGAAGCAAAAAAGACCACAAATTTGAAAAAAAAGATGGTGCCGTGCAACGGACCAGCGAAGACGGCACTGGAGCCGTCATGCGCAAATTGCGCAATCAGCGGGCCGCTACCGGAGTGACAGAATGGACTGCACCGGTAGGAACCCACCACTGGCAGCAATCCTTACATGGATTAAAGATTGGATATTACTTAAAAATAAAATAATTTTGACGTTGGAAGGGCATGATATCCAGAGGGGCTGGGATGCCTTTCTGTGGAATGGCAAAAATAAAACTCACAGTTACTTCCAAAGACACCTAATTCAAGATGCATTCATACAAGTCTGGCAAAAAATCAAAAGAAATCATTATAATAAAATACCTACCTGGTTTTCGACAATGGAAGCACTAATATACCCAAACCTATTGGACATGGACAAAATGAAGACATATAAAGGAATATTAAAGGATGAAGGAGAATTGAAAACAAGAGTAGAATTAAAGGAGCAAGGCATAGAAATTGACTTGTGGCCGTACTTACAGATAAAATCTAGATACAAAAAAGATGCAGAATAATATGGATTCCAGAAAGAAGAACACGAACTAGATAAGATTATATTAGGACCAGAGGACAAAACGATTACAAAATTCTACAACTATTTGCTGAGCTATAAGATGGAAGAGGAGGTAGTGAAAGAGGTGATGATAACATGGGCACAAAACTTTGGCTACAGCATAGAATTGGAGAAATGGGAGAAGGTCTGGAGCAAAAGCTATAAATTGACAAAGTCCGTTGCATACAAAGAAAACATTTATAAAATGTTCTATAGATGGCATCTTCCACCAGCAAGGATAGCAAAAATGTACTACAACACATCACCAGAATATTGGAAATGTAAACAAAATACAGGAACATATTACCACATGTGGTGGTCATGTCAAAAAGCAAAGCCATATTGGCAAAGGACAAAGAAATGGATTGAAGAGATAACAAACCAACATATAGAAATGAAACCGGAATTATTCTTACTAGGGATATTTACAGGGAACCAGGACAAAAAGACGAAATATTTAATTTTACACATTATCATAGCGGCAAGAATAACATTTGCACAGAATTGGAAGAACAATAAAATACCGTCAGAGAGTGTGCAGACAGGCTTACAAAAGAAATGAACGATAAAGAAGAATCAGAATATTATAAGATATGGGACGATTAGTATAAATGGTTAAATAATAGGTGTATAGTTTAAGCATGATTAATTTTAAGAAGGTATAGAAGTAAGAAAGGTGCTAAGGAATTGTAAAAATAGAATCAACATATAAGAAATGGAAATATTATTGTAAGATTAATATATAAGAAAGGAAAGCATTATTGTCCAATATAAATAGAAAAATATGTAAGGATGGATTTATATGTATAGTTAATTGTAAATTGAAAAGAAGGACAAATGGATGTGAAATGGATGTAAAATGACATGGGATAATTGTCAAAAAGTAGATTGTAAAAATCTTTTTTAAAAACTATTTAATAATTTTTTTAAAAAAAGCCAGCATATCTTACCGTGACGCAATATGTGAGGACGCTTTCTATCATAGACCGGTAGAAGGAGGTCATCAATCGTTATTCCACCTTGTTTTTCCGCAAGATCCTGAGGAAATGGAGTTTCTGTTGAACCTTCCTGACCACCTGGATCATATTATTTTTCCAGGTGAGATCTTCACTAAGATGGACTCCCAGGAATTTGAAAGAGGAGACCCTCTCCACACAGCCCCTCTTGATGTAAAGTGGGGCAGGTTCCTCTCTCTTCTTCCAGAAGTCTAGCACCATCTCCTCGGTCTTGCTGCTGTTTAGGTGCAAGTTGTTTTCTGAGCACCATGTGGACAACTTCTTGACCTCTTCCCTGTATGCTAATTCATCACCTCCTATAATAAGACCCAGTATGGTGGTATCATCTGCAAACTTGATAATCACATTGGATGGGTCAGAAGATACACAATTGTATGTGTACAATGAATACAGGTAGGGACTGAGCACACAGCCCTGAGGAGAGCCAGTGCTGAGCTTCAGGGAGGAGGATATGAAAGGCCCAGTCCTCGCTGTTTGTGGCCGATCCGTCAGAAAGTCTTTAATCCAATACAGGTGAGAGAAGGAAAATTCAAGTCAGTCAACTTTTCAATGAGGATGCTCAGCAGAATGGTGTTAAAGGCTGAGCTGTAATCTATGAAAAGCATTCTGATGTAGTTCCCAGGTTTCTCTAGATGACTCACTACAGAATGTAGGGTAGTAGCTATGGCATCGCCTATCGACCTATTCCCCCTGTAGGCAAACTGATATTGGTCGAAATTTGGTGGGAGGCATGTCCTAAGGTGTTGAAGAACCAGTCTCTCGAAGCACTTCATCACTACAGACATTAGACATTAGGTCTGTAGTCATTCAGGCTGTTAATTGCTGTTTTCTTTGGGACTGGGATGATAGTGGCTGCTTTCAGACATGATGGAACACTGGCCATTTGCAAGGAGATGTTAAAAATCCTTGTTAGGACCTCTGCTAGCTGGTCGGCACAAGTTTTTATCACTATCCCCAGCACTCCATCTGTACCTGCAGCTTTACTAGGGGACATGGCCTTCAATACACCTCTCACTTGGTGTTTGTACAAGGTGAGTGGCTGGGAGTTGGAGGGCTGGTGGGCTGGGGCTACAGGGTCAGGTCTTTTCACCTCGTAGCGGGCTAAGAAGGTGTTCAACTCCTCTACCAACGAGGCATCAGAGTTGACTGTCTTCATCGTATTGCCCTTGTAATTGGTTAAATGCTGCTGTCCCTGCCACACTTGCTTCGGTTTGTTGTCTGCTAGATGGTTCTCCATCTTTTGTTTATATTTTTGTTTTGCCATCTTAATGCCTCTTTGTAGGTTTGCCCTGGCCTCGTTGTATTTTTCTCTGTCCCCTGCCTGTAGATGGGGCTATAGAGCAACAACGGTATATAAAGACCGTATGTTGGGGCATATTTGTCCCTCCAGTCACTAGATGGGGCTAGAGAGCAACAACAGTATATAAAAGTTATATGCTGGGGCATGACAGACATAATCTCATAAATGATATTACCAAATGATTATTGTTTTTTTTATTCAAAAAGTTTTATTAGTACAAAGTACAAACATTTTTCTCTTTTTCTCCCCCCCTTCCCCCCCCTCTTACCCACCCCCCCGACTTCCCAGAAAAAGCACAGGGCATATTATTCATTAAAATAAATTTAAATTATACTAAAAAAAAATCTTAATTTCCACATTTCTTTAAATCTTTAACTCCATGTTGTTCAAAACTTTTTAAGCATAATCTAAGAATCAAGCATATTGTTAATCAAACATCATTTCAATATTTCAGGCTGCTAATTTATTCCACTAAATATCTTTTCTTTATATAATCTTTGTATAATCTAGTATAATAAAAAGGAAAAAGAAAAAAAAGAAGAAATCTTTCTTTCGCCATTTCATTCAGTTATAACCATCAACATCATTTCCTCAATATTAAGTAAAAATTTAGTAAATATTAAATAAATATTAAGTAAAACTTCCTTCTTCATTATACCTCATCAATATACATAAAGATTTAAAATATTCTAACAAAATGTTACTTCCAATATTTCTAGATTCCTTTAACCCCTTATAACTCAGAAAATTTTAAACTTAATCTTAAAGTCAAACACATTATTAATAACCTAACATTACAATATATCAAGTTACTAATTTCACAAAAATTCTAAATCTTTAATTATTTTGAAATATAGTAATAAAAAGAAGAAGGAAAGACAAAGACAAAGAAAAACAAAAAAGAAAAACACAACCATCAAAATCATTTCCTCAATAATCTTCTTACTGCAAAATGTCAATTTTCGTTCATCTCGCCATCTGTCCTATAACGTCCCGCACTAGCACCAAACTCTAATCGTTCCTTCCTCTTGGTCAAGTTTTGAATCTGGTTCTTGCAGCCTTTTGTAGCTTGGCAATTTTTGATTTGTAAGCTCTACTCTTGTCTGACTCTGATCCTCTGTCTCCTTTTCCACATTATAAACATCTCTCTGGCTCTGTAAATCACCTTGAATCATCAAAGATCTTTCTGTCTGAACAACTATCGATGACTCTCCTTTCTCCTCTTCTGTTGCTTTCATGCTTCTTCCTTCTGGAAGTTTGAATATATCGGCCTTTAAAACTTTAACATAAAAATCAGTAGCTTTCATTATCATGTTGAGCCGGTATCTCTTTTCAAAATATCTCACTACTATCCCCGTTGGGGCATCCCATTTGTACTGTAAGTTCTGTTTTTTAAGTTCTTCCACGAGAAAGGTATAACCCTTTCTGGCTCTGAGCATTTTAGGAGGAATTTCTTTCAGTGTCATTACTTCCTGTCCATTTACCTGGAGCTTATTCTTGAAGGTCGCCTGTAGGGTTTAATTACGTAACGCCCTTGTAGTAAAATATATTACAATGTCCCTTGGCAGATGTTTTTGTTTAGCAATCCAAGAATTAACACGATATATCTTATCAATTTGCATGACCAATTCTTCTTTAGTCATTCCTGACACATGCACCAGAGCTTCCAACATCCTCCCTTTCAAATCTTCATGTTTTTTCTCTTTTAAACCTCTTATTCTTAAAGCAAATTCTATGCTTCTGAATTGGGTCATTAACACGTCTGTTTCAAAATTTTCAATATTGTTTTGAGTTTTGTCTATGTTTCCCCCCAAGGTTGTCACAGACTGTTTAATTACTTCCACATCCTTCTCCAAAATTTCCATATTTACTGCTATTGCTTGAAATGCAAATATCATATCCTTCCTCAGTTGTTGTTGTCTAATGTCCATCTCCTCTAGGGCAGCCTGCATTTTTTTTATTAATTTCATTAATTTTTGAATTGAATTCCATGACCAGTTCATTCTTCATAACTTTTAAGGTATTAAATAAATTTTCAGGTGTTAAAGTCTGTGGAGGTGTTAAGTAAGAAGTGGATTGCATTCTTGAAGTATAAACAGAGGGATGCTCAAATCCTTTATTAAAAACAGTCTTTTCAGATTTAGAAGCCATTTAAAATTTTAGATTAAGCTTTTAGTTTTAATCCAAAATCAGAGAGTGAAAAGAGTTCATCAAAGTCCAACGTTTTCAGAAGTGTACAAAAAGAAACCCAAATCCATAATTGAAAAGATTCTTCCCAGATGCTGAAGCCATTTAGATTTTAAAATTTGAATTGTTCTTTTAATCCAAAGTCAAAGATAAGAAAGAAAAAAAAAAGAAAAATTTCCTCGGAATCAGAGGTTTCCATGAAGAGGGATGCAAAACGAAACTTTCTTTATAACTTTCGCTTTTCCACGCCCTTTTAAACTTCAATCGCCATTTTAAAACAGCTTGCTAGTTTGTAGCTTCCGAAATGAGAATCAACATAGAGTTAAGTATGGTTACTTGCCCAGCTTGTCTCCTGGCTTTTTCTGCTGCTGCTGTTCCAAAAAATTGAAATCTGTTATTTAAAGCAGGGTTGGTCGCGATCTTCTTGCTCTGCTAAAAAGCGGAGATGTCCCAGGTCCGGAGCATTGGACAGGTTTCCAGGGAGCCCTCGCCCTTCGCGCCCCAGGATTTCCTCCTGGGACACTTGGGGGACTCTACCTGTGCCTGCCTGCTCTTCACCCTCCCCTTTGCCCGGGGAGGGGGTTTTCAGCCACCAGTCAGCTATTTGTCGGCTGTACTGGCGGCTTGAACGGAACCGGGGACCGGTGCTCGATGAGGAGCGTCTTCGGAGAACATGGAGCCAAACCGGAAGACCAAATGATTATTGTTGACAGACAGATATAACAACATTTGCCCACACCTCTTGTTCTTTGGAAACTAAGCTGGCAGTTGTTTCAATCAATCATACAATATCCCATGGTACAATGCTACACAAGAAATGATAATGTTTCACCTCTTAATGTCAGAATGTCAAAAATGACAAATTGAGATGATTTTCAACATTTGTCTTAAAAATGTTTATATATAAACATTAAATAGTAGAGGAGAGATTGTGAATTGTATAGCACCAAGGAAGGGGGATATATTAAAACAAATGTAGCTGATAAAAAAGGAATGATAATTTTGTGTTGAGAAAAGGGCTGATACTTAGCTTCATTCTATGTGAATATTGTATGTCATACACCAGTTACACACTACAAAAAATATTAATGCCTACTCTTTCTTTCTCTGTATGTGTGTGTATATCAAGAAATAAAAAAACACTTTGCTTTTGCATTCAGAAAAACAGAGAATTCTTTCTTGCCCCAAGATATAATAAATTACTGCTTTTAGATCAGAATGTGGTTGTTATTAATCTTTATTCTTCTTTTCAGAGCTGATGTATACAGTTGAACTTGCTGGAGGACTTGGTGCTATTCTGCTGCTACTTGTTTGTTTAGTGACTATTTACAAGTGCTACAAGATAGAAATTATGCTATTCTACAGGAACCATTTTGGTGCAGAAGAACTAGATGGAGGTAAGCAAATATGCTTCAACATATGCTTTGTTTCAATGTGCAACATTCTAGTAAAGAGCTGTACTATAATTAAGAGCATATGATCACTAATGAAGATAAAAATGAATTCATTGATTTTTTTCTTGTGCAATTTTAGAGCAACAGCTATTGCATCACTCCAATTTCCCCACATCAGAAACAACATATCATAAATTCTGCTTCTTACTGTCCCCATTTTGTTACTTTCTAAAGTACAAGAGTTGTTCGTATCTTTTAATATTACTATGAATATTTATGCTTTAGAATGTCATTTCATATGTTTATTGTTTATATTCTTAATAATTGCTTAAATAAAAATTGGTAAAACTATGCTCCTGAATTTACGTTTAGTTTTGCCTCTGGGCATATAGTGATTACAGAATTTATTGTACAAAGTTTAATCTATAAAACCTTTCATGGGTTTATACTCTGTGGTTAAAATACCTTTTATCTAACAGTATTAATTTTCAGTAAATCCAGCTAAGTAATCTCACAATTTTAGCCCACCTATGCAATTATCCCTCAAATTGCTCAAAAGTGTTTAAAGACTAACAGTTTAACAGCATTGGAAGGGACCTTGTAGGTCTTCTAGTCTAACCCCCCACCCAAGCAGGAGACCCTACACCATTTTGGACAAGTGGCAAACCAGTCTCTTCTTGAAAGCTTCCAGTAATGAAGCTCCCACAACTTGTGAAGGCAAGCTGTTCCATTGGTTGATTGTTCTCACTGTCAGAAAAGTTCTCCTTATTTCCAGGTTGAATCTCTCCTTGTTCAGTTTCCATCCATTATTCCTTATCTGGCCTTCAGGTGCTTTGGAAAATAGGTTAACTCTCTCCTCTCTGTGGAAGCCCCTCAAATGTTGGAACACTGCTATCATGTCTCCCCTGGTCCTTCTCTTCACTAGACAAGCCATGCCCAGTTCCTGAAACCGTTCATTGTATGTTTTAGCCTCCAGTCCCCTAATCATCTTGGTTGCTCTTCTCTGCATTTTCTCTAGTCTCAACATCTTTTTTACAGTGTGGTGACCAAAACTGGATGCAGTATTCTAGGTGTGGTCTTATTAAGGCTTTATAGAGTGGTATTAGTACCTCACTTGATCTTGATTGTATCCCTCTGTTAATGCAACTTAGGATTGTATTGGCTTTTTTGGCTGCTGCTGTTGGCTCATATTTAACTGGTTGTCCACTAATACTCCAAGATCCCTCTCACAGTTATAGCTATTAAGCCTGATTTCACACAGTCTATACATGTACTTTGGTTTTTCTTTCCTAAGTGTAAGACTTTACTTTTCTCTACATTAAATTTCATTTTGTTAGATAAGGCCCAGTGTTCAAGTCTGTCAAGATCCATCTGGATCTTAAGCCTATCATCTAGGGCAGCGGTTCCCAACCTGGGGGTCGCGACCCCTTTCGGGGTCGAACGACCGTTTCCCAGGGGTCGCCTAACACCATCGAAAAAGAGAAATTTCCCATGGTGTTAGGAACCGAACACTGTAGCAGACCTCCAGACCATTAGAGGATGGTGTTAGCCGCCTCTCTCTCTCTTTCTCTCTCACTCCCCGACCTTCCCCTACACTTTTATTGCATGAGAAAGCGGAGAGAAGAGCTAAACCTTGTCTCAGCTTCGCATCAGGGTCTTGTGCGCGAGATCTCGGACAGCCCTTTTTTTATCCTCCTCCTCCTTTTCCGGGAGCGGAATTAAATCCATCCACCACTTAGTTGCACGTGCCTACCCCAGAGTGCCTGAGGGAGGGGAAATGGGCGTGGCCAAAGGCACGGAAGAGAAACATACAGAAACTTTATTAGGAAACTTTGACCAACTCAGCACTGGGTGCTTTTATTTTTCCGCTTTGCACACGCACCCACGCCCCCTCCTCCCCCTGTCATCGGGCTTGCTCTGGATTGGAACCTTCCTCCACAACTCTTGTCGGGTGGGCAGGTTCGAAATCAACAAGCGACAGCCGAGGCGGCGCTCTTGTTCTTCTTTTTTTTTTGCAGAAGGCCTCCTTTCCCCCCTCCTCCCCGGCCACTACTGGTGCGAGGAGGAGGAAAAGGAGGAGGAGGAGGCTTCATGCGTGCGAGCGCGGCCCCGGCTCCCTCCTTCACTCCACCCCATTGTAGGATCGATCCCCAGGGGAGGGCAGGGCCAGTGTAAGATGGAGGGCTTAACGCTGAGTGAAACGGAGCAGCGCTATTACTGTGACCTCTTGTCCTACTGAGACACGGAGAGCACCAAAAAAGGGAGCTGAGGCCGCGCTCACATGTGCGAAGCCACCTCCTCCTCCTCCTCGCGTAAGAGGAGCAGTGAGGCCGAAGAGAGGGGGGCAGGGATGCGAAGCCAAAGCGGCCGGCCAGCCGGCCTCCCCGTCCTGAAGGCAGACATCAGCGCCATCCTTCCCCTGCGCTCTCTCTGAGGAGGCAGCAGCAATCGAGTTTTCCTCACTGCAAGGGACATAGCGGTCCTGGTGCATCCTTAGCGTTGCTAGGGTGATGGTTTTAAAAAGCCTTTCATCCATGGAAATGAGCCTTACAGTAATTTAGGAGGGGCGGGAACCTAGCTCCTACAGAGATTGTAGGTATGACTCGTGGAGGGAGAGAAAATTAGCCGCCTGCCAAATTTCCTTCGCGTGGAGCAGGTAAACAAAGGAATCCCAAGGATAGGAGAAGGAAAGAAAGGAGGTGGATTGAATCAGTACAAGGATGAATGCCGGTGGGGGAGAACTGAGAAGCTTCCAGGAGGGTGTTTATTGAGGGGGGAGGAAATAAAGCTTGAGAGGAGCAGGAAATAAAGAGAGGATGGAAGGCAAAGGGCAGAAAAATGGTTGTAATAAAATGTTGAATAGAGGAAATGGGCTTATTATATGAAGAGAGATGAGAAGGGAACCTAGGATTTGTGGATCAGAGAACTTGGATTAGGGATAATGAAGAAAAAGTGTACAGGTAGTCTGATCTCCTCCTCTTTCTCTTCTCCGCTCTTGAAAGCGCCCGAAAGGGGGGCAGCTGGCAGCAGGGTGTGGGGGGGGCGTGTGTGTGTGGTGGAGGCGCGGCGAGGCGAGATTTGCGAGGCAAGTAGCTGCCAAGCCAGCCCAAGCTCTTTCCGCGTCCCTAGCACGATCCCAGGTTTGATCATGGAGTGGGGAAAGTGGAAGGGGTGGGGCGGGGGCAGAGGGCTTGGAAATGTGTGTTGTATGTGTGAATGGAGGGAGGAGATGGGGAGAAGCCACGGAAGGAAGGAAGGAAGGAAGGAAGGAAGGAAGGAAGGAAGGAAGGAAGGAAGGAAGGAAGGAAGGAAGGAGAAGGATGGAAAGAAAAGGAAGGGAGGATGGGAAGGGAAGGAAGGAAGGATGGGTGGGTGGAAAGGAAAGGAAAGGAAAGGATGGATGGATGGATGGATGGATGGATGGATGGATGGATGGAAAGGAAAGAAGGAAGGAGAAGCATGGAAAGAGAAGGAAGGAAGGATGGGAAGGATGGGTGGGTGGGTGAGTGGAAAGGGAAGGATGGATGGATGGATGGAAAGGAAGGAAGGAAGGAAGGAAGGAAGGAAGAAGCATGGAAAGAGAAGGAAGGATGGGAAGGGAAGGAAGGATGGGTGGGTGGGTGAGTGGAAAGGGAAGGATGGATGGATGGATGGAAAGGAAGGAAGGAAGGAAGGAAGGAGAAGCATGGAAAGAGAAGGAAGGAAGGATAGGAAGGGAAGGAAGGATGGGTGGGTGAGTGGAAAGGGATGGATGGATGGAAAGGAAGGAAATTTCATTTATTTGTAATTAGAAATAAATATTTTACAATATATAATTACATATTGTTTTTGTGATAATCACTATGCTTTAATTATGTTCAATTTGTAACAATGAAAATACATCCTGCATATTAGATATTTACATTACAATTCATAACAGTAGCAAAATTAGAGTTATGAAGTGGCAACGAAAATAATTTTATGGTTGGGGGTCACCACAACATGAGGAACTATATTGAGGGGTCGCGGCATTAGAAAGGTTGGGAACCACTGATCTAGGGTGTTGGCTATTCCTGCCAGCTTAGTATCATCTGCAAATTTGATAAATTCCCCTTCTATTCCCTCATCTAAGTCATTTATGAAGATGTTAAAGAATAGTGGGCCTAAGATGGAACCTTGTGGTACCCCACTGCTTACTTCCCTACATGTAGACATATGTCCATTAAGGACTACTCATTGAGTATGGTTTGTCAGCCAGTTACGAATCCATCTGGTGGTGATGCTATCTATCCCACTTTTTTCTAGTTTACCAAGAAGAACCATGTTTCCCCGAAAATATGACATGTCCCGATATTAAGCCCAATCGGGCTTTTCAGCAGATGGGCTAAAATAAGCCCCTCCCAAAATAAGCCCCCCCCAACTACTTTCTAGGGAAAGGGGGTAACATGCCCCACGCACCCCACACGCCCTTACTGAGGTGCATTGCTCGCCTCCCACTCTTGCCCATTTGTTCCAAGCCCCCCATCCTTTCCTCGGAGAGAGAGAAGGTGGCGGCAGCAGCAGCAACTCACCCAGCGATTGAAATCATGCCCAGCGGCGTGGCGTGGTGATTGGCGACGGGAAAGAGCCGAGGTGGCAGGAGGACCCTGCTACGGAGCCCACCGAGAGAGTCGCCCACCGAGCCAGAGGTGCAGGGAGGTGGATCCTGGGGTGGGCGGCTGGAAGGGCCCTTCTGTGTCTCTCCGTGTCATGCTGGTGGATGGGGGTGGGGCTCTCCCCCCTTCTGCCACGGCAGCTCCGGGGCCTCGATCCCTGCCTCGCCTCCTCCTCCATGCAGGCAGGAGCGTGTTTCAAAACACTGCTGGAGGCAGAGCCCAGAGGAGGCGAGCCAGTCCCGTGGAGTATGCGCAATGCCGCAGTGGAGGGAGTTGGTAAAACTGCCTGTGCATGCCCGCCTCTCGCTTGTGCTCTCTTTCTCTCTCCCGGCCAGGAGCCACTCTTTTTACAGTGGGCGCTCTTTTGGTGATGGAGCTACAAGTATCAGGTAGGACGCACATCTCACGGTGGGGTGCAATTTGGGGGTGGCAGGTGGGGCAGGGCAGGGTGGACTGCAAGATGCGCATCCTACCTGACACTTGTAGCTCTGTCACGTTCCTCGGCGTTGTGTCCAGGGAAGCCCATTGTAAAAGAAAACTCCTCGCGAGTTCAATCAAACTACTTGAACTCGCGAGAAGTTTTCTTTTACAATGGGCTTCCCTGGACACAACGCTGAGGAACGTGACAGAGCTACAAGTGTCAGGTAGGATGCGCATCTTGCAGTCCACCCTGCCCTGCCCCGCCCCACCTGCCACCCCCAAATTGCATCCCACCGCGAGACGCGCGTCCTACCTGACACTTGTAGCTCCGTCGCGTTCCTCGGCGTTGTGTTGTTCCATCTAGTTCCGTCCTCTACCTTTTGGACAACAAAGTTGTCAGCTAGGTTGGTCAGGAACCTATTCAATTTCTCACTTGGTGCAGAATTAGTCTTCCAATTGATATCAGGATAATTGAAGTCCCCCATTACTATTGTAGTGTGTTTCCTACATATATTTGTTAGTTGGTTAGCAAAAAGGACATCTATTTTTTCTGCTTGATTGGGTGGCCTATAGTATACACCTATGGCTATGTCATTCTTTTTTTTCCTTTTAAATTGACCCATATGAATTCTAGGTGGTTTTCGTGTTTGGTTTCATGCATTTCTGTAGCAATACAGTGGTTCTTTACATACAGTGCAACTCCACCTCCTCTTTTATGGGGTCTAATTTTTTTTTAAGAGTTTGTATCCTTCTATCAGTATGTTCCAGTCATGGGTTACATCCCACTAAGTTTCTGTTATTCCAACTATATCATATCTACCTTCATGTATTAATAGTTCAAGTTCACCCTGTTTGTTCCCCAGACTTTGTGCATTTGTATATAGGCACTTGAGATCTTTATGTCTGACTCTGGGTATGCTTCCTATGTCTCCTATTTGGTGTTTCAGTTTGTCTTTCTTCCCATCCCTCCTTACTTCATTTTTTGACTTGCTTTCTAGGGGATTTTGCTTGGAATTAGGCCCTGGAGATCCTAAAGATTGGTCACCCTCCCCCCTCAATTTTAGTTTAAAGCCCTCCTGATAAGTTGAGCCAGTCATTTTCCGAAAACATTCTTCCCAGTCTTTATGAAGTGCAGCCATCCCTTGCCAAAAGCCCATCATGGAGATAGTACAGACCATGGTCCAGGAATCCAAAGGTTTTTTTGGTGGTTCACTTCTATAATTCTTTGTTCTCATACTGGATGTTGTCCTTTTGTTGGCAGTACAGATAAAAAAATTACTTGAGCACCCAAGTCCTTGATTTTCTTGTCTAGCTGCTCATAATCACTCAATATTGTTTTCAAGTCCTTTTTTGTGTCATTTGTCCCTACATGTAGTAATAGAAAAGGTAAGGTGACCAGACGTCCCACTTTTGGCGGGACAGTCCCGCTTTTTAATAATTTGTCCCGCGTCCTGCGGCGTTTCAAAAGAGTCCCGCCAAGGAAGTGCGGCGCGGAAGCCGCTGGTGGCCGGGTGGGCGGCAGCGCCCCGGGTGGGTATAGGGCCAGGCCTGCGCTTGGAAGGGGCCAACGCTCTCACTGCTCTCCCTCCCTGCCTGGCTGCAGACTCTGCCTGCCTTCCCGAAGCAGCGCTGCCGCAGTTCACTTTTGTTTCACGGTGGAAGAAGGAAGAAAGCGGGCAGCGAAAGTGGCAGCCTCATCCAAGCACAGGCCTGGCCCTCTCCCCACACGGAGGGCTGCTGCCCGGCTGGCTGGCGGCGGCTTCTGCAATGGAGGCAGCACGTGGCTGTGAAGAACCCTCACCACCCGCCCTCCCGGAGCACCACAGCCGCGGTTTGCTTTCTTCCTTCTCCTGCCGCTGTCCCTCTCCGGGCCAGACGCAGTAGAGGCGAGCCCCGGCCATGGCAAACCGCGGCTGTGGTGCTCCGGGAGGGCGGGTGGTGAGGGTTCTTCACAGCCATGTGCTGCCTCCGTTGCAGAAGCCGCCACCAGCCAGCCGGGCAGCAGCCCTCCGTGTGGGGAGAGGGCCAGGCCTGCGCTTGGAAGAGGCTGCTGCTCTCGCTGCCCACTTTCTTCCTTCTCCCGCTGTGAAACAAAAGTGAACTGCGGCAGCGCTGCTTTGGGAAGGCAGGCAGAGTCTGCAGCCAGGCAGGGAGCGAGAGTGGCGGTAAGGGCTGTGATGAAGGGGGGGTGTTTGGGGGGGTGCACAAAGCTGCAGCAAAGCAATCCTGGATTTGTGTCTCCACCTTTATTCACGTGGATGGGCTGCGGGATAAGAGAGACAGACCCCTCCCGTCTTGCTCCCCTAGAACCCCCCCCCCGTCAATGGTGTCCTGCTTTACAAATATTAAAATCTGGTCACCTTAAGAAAAGGGTAGTAATCTGTGGGCCTAATTATTTTGTTAGGTTAGCCACATCCTTGATTTTTGCTCCAGAGAGAAAATATATCTCCCTAGATTGTATGTCCGGTCTGCAGATGGCTGGTTCTGTTCCTTTGAGAATAGAATCTCCTATCACCAACACTCACCTTCCTTTTTTAGGGGGTGTAGTCTGGGGTGCTTTTCCGTTTATCCCAGGTGAGTTTGTTAATGTGACTTTTTTAGGGATGTTGGATGATGTCTCTTTTCTAAGTGTTTGCATGTTTTCTTTGAGGGGGAGGTTGTAGGTCTGAGTACTTTCAACTAGGGGGAGCAATCAGTTGCTAAGTTTTAATGGGGCTGCTTCTGATTGGGTTAGACTGGGCAGCAGGGGTTTGTTAGATGTGTGCTGCTTCTTTCTTTGATTATTGTGTTTCCTTCTATGTGTAACAGGCTTCCATTTGTCTTCCTCCAAGCAGGGTCAAATCCTCTGGGAGTTATTTGTTCATTATTTGATTCAATTTGGGCATAGCTTTCTTGCATAGGTTGAAGTTTGGCTAGAGCTGCCTCTAGATCCCTTACTTTTTCCTCTAGTAGTTCACATAGCTTACATTTAATACATGTGTAATTTGGGTGTTCTTTGGGCATAAGCACATACATGGAACATATATTGCACACCACAATAGTATCAGTCACCTGTTCCATGAGTTTGTTTCTTTTTGCTGGTTCTTTTAAAGGTAGAAAGTTTCGCATCTTTTTTTTTCCTATATTTTTTTTCTGCGTTTTTGTGCTTGTTTTTCTACTTAGTTATTTATTTTACTTGCTTACTATTATGTTAGTTTTATTTATCCCTTTCTTCCTTATATTTTCAAAAGGTTTTTGAGCTCCAGTTCCCCCTATCTTATTATTTAAGATTTGCCTTATTTTTTTGATTGATCTTTATGAATCCTATTCTTCCTTGATTTCTAATTTTCCACATTTGTCCTTATTATTTGCTTATTTATTTATCTTTTATTTTCTGTCCTGTATTTATTTTTATTCTCTATCGGGGTCTTCCCTCCCTGCCTCAGGCTTAGTTTGTTGCCTTAACTTCCCTCGTTTGCTGCTCCAGCCTTTTGTTGTTTTCTCTGCCAGCTCCCATCTGTCCTTCGGTGCTCCGTTTTTTTCAGCCTGGTTCCTGCTCTGGTCAGCTCTCTCGGCCTGTTGTGCAGCTTTCTGTTGTTGTTGTTTTTATAAAAAGTTTTCCCCCCTCCATATATATATCCATCCATATACCGTAATTCATAACAAAATATAGTTATACATTTATATTCAATAAACCTTAAACCAACATCCTAATTTGCACATTTTATACTTTTATTACCTGTCTGTTTCCCCCCTTATATCATATCACTCCACTCCCTCTATCTCCCTCTCTTCGCTCTACCTTCTTTCTCCTTCTCTCCCACTTTCCTACTTCCCTCCTCTTCCCTTCCTTCCTCTTCCTCCCTCTTGTCCCTTCTCTGAATGAATCTAATCATAATTCATCTTATATTTAACAGACAGATATCTCATATCCCTAACTACACTTAGTTATCGGTGCAACTCTTATACTTATATTTTTTCAGTATCCATATTTATACATATATCTTATATTTTCCTAGGTATATACGCTACTATCTTAATGCTGCCTCCTTATCTACCTACTTTTGTCACCTGGGTCTATCACCTACAATCCTCTGCTTTCTTCCAATTTGATCATTGTTACTTATCTTCTATACATATTCATTTTCTATCCAATCATAAAATTTCCCCCATACATTATAATATTCAGATTCTTCCTTATCTTTAATTTTCATTGTCAGTCTATTCATTTCCGCACAGTCCAAATTTTTTTTAATTACCTCCCCTTCAGAAGGGGCTTTTGTTGTGACTTCCGGTGGCGCCGCGAGCTTCGTTGGACGCTCTTTATGGGCGCTCCATTCCAGGCTCCGTAAAAGCTGCCAGATAAGCCACATCAGCTGTCTGGCGGCTTGGAAACTCCCATCCCGGGCAAAGGGAGGGGAGAAGAGCGGACCGGCAGAGGTAGAGCCCCCCTAACACCCCAGAAGAAGCTCTGGGGTGCGAAGGGCGAGGGCTCCCTTGAAGCCTGTCACAGCTCCGCACCTGGAATGCCTCTGCTTGTTTTTAGCGGAGGAAGAAGCCGCGACCATCTCTGCTGGTGACAAATGGATTTATTACTTTATTACTCTAAACAATGCAGCAGACGGAACATAACAGGAGAATCAAACAGCAAGTATCTTTTACTTAACTCCAGTGTTGTTCTTTTGGATTTTATGGAGGCAACAAAGTAGCTAAAGATGGCACTTGGAATTTCAAAGGGTGTGGAGAAGGCGGAAGTTATTGAAACTACTGAGAGTTCTGTTTTCTAACAGCTGCCTGTAAGAAATCTTTTTTACTTTATATTTTTTACTTTTTACCTTGATGGACTTTGCTTTTTAAATATATAAGAATTAAAACAAGCCAAGATGTCTTTAAAATTGGCAAAGACTGCTCCTTTTAAAAGAATAGAAAAAGTTGAAAATCTTTTTCTGCAAGACTTTCTCCCCCCAACACAGATCTGTACGCTTGAGATGTGGCAACAATCCTTGAAAGAAATGCAAAAGGAGATTGCTTTAGCAGTCAACAAAAAAATTAAAGAAATCAATGGAAAAATTACTGAAATTAATGGAAAAATACAAGCTGTCTCAGAGGAGGTTTCATCTCAGACTCAACAAACTAAAGATAATGTGGAAACTGTACTTAAAACTGTGGTATCTAATATAGAATTATTGAAACAGGACGTTATTGAAATTAAACAGACTACGATGACTTTGGGTGAAAAAGTAATGGAGATGCAGAAAAAAATTGAAGTATCTGAGGCAGAATTAACAATGGTTCAATATAAAGATATGCAATTTGCTCTACGCCTGAGAGGAGTAAGAGAAAACGGACAAGAGGGTTTAAAAGATAAGATTGTGGATGTATTGGGGCAGTTTTGGGGGGAGACAAAAGTCAAACTGGGAGGTCAGATTGAAAAAATATACCGTGTCAATTCTTGGTTTGCAAAAAAATCATTTGCCAAGAGACATTGTAATATATTTTACTACAAAAACATTGCGAAATCGAATCTTACAGGCGACTTATAAAAATAAGCTGAAGGTGGAAGAACATGAAGTTTTGATATTCAAGGAAATTCCTTCCAAAATACTTAAAGCATGTAAAAATTATATTTTTCTGGTGGAAGAGTTGAAACTGCAACAGATAAAATACACATGGGCTATTCCGACTGGATTATTGGTTTATTATAAGGCAGAAAGATATAGACTCAATACGATTGCTAAAGCAAAGGATTTTCTTGCCAACGTATTAAGGAGGGGACACTAAAACCACCAGAAGATAAAGGAAACGAGAATGTTGAAGGAGAGGGAAAGGAAGATTTGCATATTCCACAACAGAAAGGAATTCTGAATAGAGAAGGACAAACAAATGATTCAGGACAGATTAGAGAAGTATTTGCTGAAAGTGAAAGTATTGTAAGTAAAGAAGAATTGAATTACTCATCGCAGTCCTCAACTCCTCAAAATGAAGCAAGACTAAATCAACACATTTTTAGATCTCAACTTAAAGAAATATTCAGCTCCTCTCGCAGATTTGAATGCGAGGGGAATTAAAAATTGATGTTTTAGTGCTAGTAGAATAAAGCAGGATAAAGCAAAATAAGTAAGATTAAAGTGTAAATGTATGTAAGAGGATGTATAAGGTTAGAGGAAAAAATGATGTTTCAGTGTTAGTAATAAAACAAGGAAAAAGCAAAATAAGCAAGAACAAAATGTAAATGTGTATATGAGGATGTACAAGGTTAGAGGAATTAAATTATAGGAGGTTTAATTATAGAAGGTAAAGTGATGTAATTGAGATTAAATTGGTTTTAAATAGTATGATAGAATTAATAATACAATCTGGGGAATAGGGATAGAAGGTAATGTAATATAATAGATTAAATTGGTAGAGAATAGAATTACACTGTATGGTGGAAATAAGTATAAAGTGTAATTTAACATAACTAAATGATTGTAAAGCTGTTATGTATTTTTTAGATACGGGTTAATTTGTTTCTGAACTTAATAATTGTGGTTAGGTTGTTGGTAGTATAAGATTGGAAGTGGAAATTTTATAATATTGTAAAAGCTATTTAAATGATACATTTGATAATGGAGAAGAAGGATGGATTATATTTGAATTAAGTATTAGATTAAAAAGACTGTGAGGGATACATTTCAATTTAAAAATTTTTAGTTTAATTAATAATATAAGGAGTTAAGATTTTATGATATTTGGAAGTTAACAATTTGTTAGGATATAGTAGTTTATATTTGTGTAGATTACATATATCCTGTATATGTTCCGGGAAGTCTAGGGAGGGGGATGGGAGAGAAGGGGGGTAGGGAGGGGGGAGAGAAAATATTACAAAAATGTTTGTACTTTGTACTTTTTCAATAAAAAAAGGGGGCTTTTGTTGATTTCCATTTTTGCGCAAATGCAATTCTAACTGCGGTAATTATATAAATAATTAAATATGTATTTTCTTTATTAAATTTCTCTGGTAAAATACCCAACAGGAATATCTCTGGTTTCAACTCTATACGTTGTTTCAATATTTTTTCTATCCATATTTGAATTGAACTCCAATACACTTTGGCTTCAGCACATGTCCACCACATATGATAAAAAGAACCCGATATTTGTTGGCATTTCCAGCATTTCATAGGTTTGTCTTTAAACATTTTAGCTATTCTTTCCGGTGACATATGCCATCTATAAAACATTTTGTACATATTTTCTTTGTATTCTGTTGCCATTGTCAATTTATAGTTTCTTTCCCAAAGCTGTTGCCATTTATCCAGTTCTATAGTATGTCCAAAATTCCTTGCCCATTTAATCATCGTTTCCTTCACTTGTTTTGCTCTAAATCTATATATAATAAATAATTATACCATTTTTAAATTAATCTTTCATCCGTTTCTGTGAGTATTTCATCTAATTCTGCCTTTTCTAAATTAATACCTTCTGTTTTATAATCCTTATCATATCTTGATTGCAGTTGCATTCTCATATACCAGTCCATCTTTATCCCTTGATTCTCCAATTCTTGTATAGATTTCAATTCCCCCTTATCTCTTAAAATATCCTTATACCATGCAATGTTCCCCCAATTAAATCTACTCAGGTGATTTAATGCTTCTATTATTGATAACCAATATGGTATTTTCAGATAGTGCTTCTCGTTTTATCTTTTCCCACACTACATACAAAGAGTTCCTCATGCAATGTCTCTGGAAATAGCTATGTATTTTACTTCTCCCATATCATATAAATGTGTGCCATCCTATCTATAAATCGTGTGCCTCCAAAGCCAAAAGTCTTTTATTTCTTAATAAAATCCATTCTCTCATCCATGTCAATACTGCGGCATCATAATATAGCTCCCAATTTGGAAGTCCAAATCCACCTCTAAGTCTTGCATCTTGTAACATTTTTATATTAATCCTCACTTTTTTCCCTTGCCAGACGAACTTCAAAAACATTTTATTTACTTCTTTGAAAAAAAAATTCTCTAATCTTATTGGTATTGTTGAAAATAAAAACAGAAATCATGGTAATATATTCATCTTAATTAATGCAATTCTTCCCATCAGTGATAATTGAAGATTTTTCCATTTTTCCAAATCTGTTTCGATTTGTTTCTTTAATCTGTATAATTATCTTCCTTAATTGTCATACATCTAGCTGTTAGTTGAATCCCTAAATATCTTACTTTCTTTGTAATCTGCATATTTAACTTTCAAGCTAATTCCTTCTTTTGTTTGTTATATTTTTCACTAAAAGTTTTGTTTTATCGTTATTGATTTTTAATCCTGCCACCTCTCCGTATTTTTCAATTTGCTGTATTAATTTAGGTCCAGTCTCTAATGGTTCTTCCAATATAAACACCAAGTCATCCGCAAATGCTTGTAATTTATACTCTCTTTTAATTTTCATTCCTTTTATATCTTCACTTTGCCTTATACTTATAGTTAATACTTCCAAAGTCAGTATAAATAATAATGGTAATAAAGGGCATCCTTGTCTTGTTCCTTTCTTAATATCCACCTTCTCTGTCATATCTCCATTCACTATTACTTTGGCTGATTGTTTACTGTAAATTGTTTTAATTACATTGATAAATCTCTTTCCAAAATCCATATTTTGAAGTTGCATTGTCATAAATTGCCAATTCACATTATCAAATGCCTTCTGTGCATCTAAAAACATTAAAGCCACTTGTTTTTCGGGGTGCTGTTCATAGTACTCTAGAGCATTCAAGATCGTTCGCATATTGTCTTTAATCTGTCTTTTAGGTAAAAATCCATTTTGATCTAACTGTATAAATTCACTTAGAAATTGTTTAAATCTATTTGCCATTATTGAAGTAAAAATCTTATAGTCTGCATTCAAAAGTGAAATCGGTCTATAATTTTTAATTTTCTGTAGGTCTGCCTCTTCTTTCAGAATCAAAGTTATAAATGCTTCTGTCCATGAGTCCAGTATCTTAGCTTCTAGTAACAGTTCATTATAGAGCTCCAGCATCACAATCCCCAATGTTTCTTCGAATGTCTTATACACCTCTGCTGGCAGCCCATCCGGTCCTGATGTTTTACTATTTTTCTGTCTTTTTATTGCCTCCGTTAATTCCATCGTTGTTATCTTTTCCTCTAACAAATTCTTACATTTTTCTGGTATTTTAGGTAATTCCATTTCCTCCAAATATTGCTTTATATTCCTCTCAGTTATTTTCTCTTGTTTATATAAGTCCTCATAATATGCCCATGCTATCTTTTTTATTTCCTCATTTCGATGTTGTAAGTTCCCGTCAATGTCTTCCAATTGTTTAATCCATTTTTTTTCTTTTCCCTTCTTCATTTTGTAAGCTAACCATCTCCCTGGTTTATTTGCATGTTCAAAAAAGTTTTGTTTGGACATTTTTATTTTCCTTGCCACCTCTTCATTTTCCATCATATTCAATTTATGTATCTTCAGGTCCATCATATTTTTAATCCTTTTATTTTGAGTATCTTTTTGAAGTTATTTTTCTAGTTTCTTATACTATTTTTCTAGTTTTCTCTTAACATCCCTTCTTTGTTTATTTCTTTTGCTCATATATATCATAACTAATCCTCTAATATATGCTTTTGCTGTATCCTAAACAATTTGAAGTGAAATATCACTCTTTTTGTTTTCTTTTTTTTAAAAAGTCCATTTCTTTTTCTATAAATTGTTGGAATTCTTTTTCATTCAATATTTCTTGGTTTAAAGTCCATCTAGTTCTTTTCTTTTGACCTTTCCAGGTAGTTGTAATCGGATTATGATCTGCCCACATATCAGTTTCAATGCTTATATTTTGTATATTTGCTAATAAATCTAATGACATCCACAACGTATCTATTCTTGACCAAGACATATGCCTATTTGAGTAAAATGTATATTGTTTCTTTGATGGAAACTTCCCCCTCCATGCATCAAATATATTCAGTTCCTCTACCATAGTAAAAAACGATTTTGGTAATATCTTCCTTAGTTTCTTATTCTTTTTCGTCATCTTATAGTCCAATTCTACCTCTACTATAGCATTAACATCTCCCATCATGCAGATATTTTCATAATCTAATTCAATTATTTTAGCATGTATCTTAGAATAAAAATTATCTTGGCATTCGTTTGGTGCATATATCGCAACTAATAATATCCTTTTGTTGTTCAATATTATTTCAACCATCAAAATCCTTCCATCTTCATCTGTATATATACATTTTGGATTCATTTTTTTCTGTATATATAATACAATTCCTCTTTTACTTTGATCTGCTAATGCCGAATATAAATCTCCCAGTTTTGTACATTCTAATAATTTTTTATATTTTCTTCTAATATGTACTTCTTGTAAACATATTATATCCATTTTTAATTTCCCCAATTTATTAAGTATTCTTTTCCTTTTTATAGCCGAATTCAGTCCATTTATATTTATCGAAATCATCCTAGTCTCTTCTTCCATGTTCATTTTAGTGCTTTAGCTGATCTTGTCAGTCTCATGTCTCTTTGTTCCTTTACATCTATAGCCATTGCGCCTTCTAATTCTTTTTCTTCTGTCTCTTTGACATATTGGCTTGCTTGTTGCTTTGTCTCATCCCTAGTGTCTTCTCGAAATCTAACTTCTCTATCTCTTTCCCAGCCCTTCCTCGTTTTGTTCAATATTTCTGCTTTTTCCACTGTGTCCAATCTGTATCTTTGTTCATGCTACATCACCATTATCCCCTCCGGAATCAGCCATCTAAAGTTTGCTCCTCTCTCAATCAATCTCTTCGTCAAAAATTGATACTCTCTTCTCAAATCTCTAACTCTTCTTGGAACTTGTTTTAAAGTCACTATCTCCTTTTCTCTATATTTGTAGTATAGTATTTCTTAACTTTTGCAAGATTTCTGTTCTGAGTGATTTCTTTGTAAATCTTATATGGACCTCTCTAGGAAGCTTATTTTTCATCTGGTATGCACTCTGTATATTTCATCACATCTCCTACTCTTCATTCTCCTCGAGTGTTTCTCCTCGGGTGATTATCCCTCGGCTTATCTCCTCAGGTGACACGCCTCCACCCATTTGCCCTGGGCAATAGGTCACCGGCATCTGCGTCCCACACCCTTTGACATGGCTGTTTCACAGAAAAAGGGTCCATCCTGGGTGTTCCGCGCCCCCCCAACAGTTAGCCTCCAACCAATCAGCTAGAAGGGCCTACCCCCCCATCAATACAAATCCAGCAAAAGAAGAGAGGAAGTGATATCTTAGCGATCTGTTTGCTGAACTGGAGACCAGGCTATTGGGGGGGAGGAACACTTGGTTTACTCAGAAGTAAGTCTCACTAAATTCAATGCTAGGATTGAAATAATTGCCTAGTATTTCAGATGGAACAGTTGGTTTACTCGGAAGTAAGAATTCTTTAGAGGACAATTAATATAAATCCAGCGAAAGGAGAGAGGCGTAAAATAATTTGCCAAAATGCCTTCCTCTCTCTCTCTCTCTCTCTCTCTCCCCTCAGCCTCCCCTCCCCCCACCAATACAGAGAGGAACAATTGGTTTACTCAGAAGTAAGTCTCACCAGGCTAATCACACATCTCTGCACCCTGCCTTGCTTTCCTTTTACATACACACACACACAAAACCTTCTGCACCTTTCCATGTCTGCGCTGGGATTCTCCTTCCTACCCTCCCTATTTTACCCCTTGCCTTTCCATTTCTGCGCTGGGATTCTCCTCAAAGTGGAGAAAAGGTGTGATATCCTTGCAATCTCAATTGCCCCCCCCCCGAAAGGCACATTTTTTCCACTTTGAGGAGAATCCAGGTGCAGAAATGGAAAGGTGCAGAAGGTTGTGTGTGTGTGAGAGAGAGAGGAGCGAGCGGAAAGGTGGCTTTTTCTTCAGTCACCTTGCCTCACCATTGGGGTGCTTCAAATCCTCCCAACCTATCCTGTGAAAACGCCATGCAGCCTCTCTCTTTTGTCTCGAGAGAGGGGGGAGGGTTGGAGAAGAGGGGGGGTTGGAACCTGGGTTAAGCAAAGTGGAGAAAATTTGTCTTTCAGTGGGGGCAATTGAGATTGCTAGGATACCACTTTCTCTCTTCTTTTGCTGGATTTATATTAATTGTCCTCTAAAGAATTCTTACTTCTGAGTAAACCAACTTTTCCACTTGAAATACTAGGTGATTATTTCAATCCTAGCATTGAATTTAGTGAGACTTACTTCCAAGTAAACCAAGTGTTCCTCCCCCCCCAATAGCCTGATCTCCAGTTCAGCAAAAAGATTGCTAGGATATCACTTCCTCTCTCCTCTCGCTGGATTTGTATTGGTGGGAAGGGAGAGTAGGCCCTTCTAGCTGATTGGTTGGGGGCTAACTGTCTGGGGGGGGGCGGAACACCCAGGACAGACCCTCTTTCTGTGAAACAGCCATGTCGAAGGGTGTGGGATGCAGATGCCAGTGACCTATTGCCCAGGGCAAATGGGTGGAGGCATGTCACCTGAGGAGATAAATCGGGGGATAATCACCCGAGGAGAAACACCCGAGGAGAATGAAGAGTTGGAGACAAAAAGTCCTAGACCCATTTCATCAATATCATTAAGTATCTTTTCTTTGCTTTCCTCCATCGCTTCTGCCAAGACTTCTGCCATTATCTCTGCCAGGTTTTCTCCCTTCGCCTCTACCACATTTTGAAACTGTAAATAATATTCAGAATGGTCCATCTCCAATGTAATGATTGTCCTCTCTTGTTGTTTGTCTGTTTCTTTTTTCCATTTTTTTAATTTTTTCCTCCACCACTATTACAATTCCATAGACATATACCTTAAAATGTTACAATAAAATACACAATTTTACATTTATAGTCCATCCTTCAAAAGTCAATATCTTATACCAATGCTTACATCATCGATCATCAGTCTGTTCTGCTTTTTTCCATTACACTCCCCTCTCTCTATCTCCATCATCTCCTCCTACTTTCTTACTCCTCCTCTACTCTCTCTAGTCCTTTTCTTCCTCCCTTTCTACTTCCTCTTACACCCTATTTGCTTTCCCCTTACTCTTTTGTACTAGATCCTCTTGTGTTTGACAGACTGATGATACATTCTCAAATTTAGACTCATCCTGTCTCTTAAATTTTTTTAAAAAATTATTATTATTATTATTATTATTATTATTATTATTATTATTATTATTATTATTATTATTATTATTATTATTATTATTATTATTATTATTATATCATTTCTTTGTATATTATGTTTTATTCTAGATATGTGCTGCTAACTTCGTCTTACTTCCACAAAAAAAGAAAAAAAAGAAAAAAATAATGTCTAATTTTGTCATCTGGGATATTCACCAATTAGTTTTTAAATTTTCCTTCCAATTTATCCGCTATTAATTTAATTTCCAAGATAGTTATTATTTATCCTACTTCTTAATTTTAAGCCATATTGCTTCCTCCACTTTTTTTGTCTCTTTATTCATCGTTTATATATTTTTTTATCCTCTATTCTGTCACAAAACTAAATGCCCAATTAAACATTCCAATTTCTTATATTAATCATCAAAATTCTTCCTAGATTGTTTACACTCAATTAAATGTTTAACTCTTAAAATAAAGGATTTTTAAATTTCACATTTAAACAAATCTTATATATAAAAGAATAATACACAATCATAATATACCTTTTCACAAATTAATCATCAAAATTCTTTCTGAATTATTCAATTAAGTATTCAACTCCTAAAATAATAAAAAAAATTCTCTTTTGAAGTTTTCCATTTAAACTGATTTCTTATATAAAAAATACACAATCATAATACCGTGTTTCCCCGAAAATAAGACAGGGGCTTATATTTTTGACCCCCCCCAATGCCCCTGGCCTTATTTTTTGGGGATGGCTTATTATTTTTGGGGTGCAGGCAGGCCGGGACGCACTACTTACTGAAGTTTGGCAGCTCCGTGGTCTCTCGGCTAGTCTGTTTAGGGGGAAAAAATCTTGCATAGTGCAGAAACTCTTCTCGCAAGGCAAGCAATTAGCAAGTTTAATTTAATTTAATTTAATTTAATTAAAAATTCTTATAGGCCGCCCAATCCCGCAGGACTCAGGGCGGCGTACAACAGAAATAAGAACAATGTGTAGACAAGTAAATTTTAAAAACATTACATAATTTTAAAAGGAACATTCAATCATGGGGGAGTTTGATCTTCACCCCGCCTGCCGGAAGAGCCATGTTTTTATGGCTTTGTGGAAGGCCAGTAGGGTGGGGATAGTCCGGATCTCTGGTGGGAGTTGATTCCAGAGGGATGGGGCTCCCACAGAGAAGGCTCTCCCCCGTGGGCCCACCAACCGACATTGTTTGGCTGATGGGACCCGGAGGAGGCCCTCTCTGTGGGACCTAACTGGTTGTAGGGAGGTATGCGGTAGGATGCGGTCCCGAAGGTAACCTGGCCCTGAGCAATGTAGGGCTTTAAAGGTCAAAACCAACACCTTAAATTGCGACCGGAGACTAATAGGCAACCAATGCAGCTGGCGGAGAATAGGTGTTACGTGGGTGTATCTTGGCACACCAACCACAGCTCACACAGCTGCATTCTGTACCAATTGCAGTCTCCGGATGCTCTTTGAGGGTAGCCCCATGTAGAGCGCATTACAGTAGTCCAGCCATGAGGTGACAAGGGCATGAGTGACTGTGAGGAAAGCCTCCCTCTCCAAGTAGGGTCGCAATTGGTGCACAAGACGGATCTGTGCAAAGGTCCCCCTAGCCACAGCTGAAAGATGTTGCTCCAATTTGAACTGTGGATCTAGGAGAACACCCAAATTGCGAACCCGTTATGAGGGAGTCAATTTTTCTCCCCCGAGAACCAAGGAGGGACAGTCGACATAGTCCCTGGCGGGCAATATCCAGAGCCACTCAGTCTTGTCAGGGTTGAGCTTGAGTCTATTCACTCCCATCCAGACCCTCACATCGTCCAGGCATCGGCACATTACATCAACTGCTTCACTGAACTGACACGGGGTGGAGATGTACAACTGGGTATCATCGGCATATTGCTGATACCTCACCCCGTGTCGTCGGATGATCTCACCCAGCGGTTTCATGTAAATGTTAAACAGGATGGGAGAGAGGACCGAGCCCTGCGGGACCCCGCAAAACAGGGGCCTAGGGGCCGACCTCTGCCCTCCTGTCAACACTGACTGTGTCCTGTCGGAGAGGTAGGAGGAGAACCACCGTAAAACGGTGCCTCCCACTCCCACCTCCCCAAGATGACGCAGAAGGATACCATAGTCAATGGTATCGAAAGCCGCTGAGAGGTCAAGTAACACCAGGATGGAGGAATGACCTCCATCCCGGGCTCGCCAGAGATCATCCATCAGAGCGACCAAAGCAGTCTCCGTACTGTAACCGCGCCTGAAACCCAATTGAAAGGGATCCAGACAATCAGTGTCCTCCAATAACCGCAGGAGTTGGAGCGACACCACTTTCTCAACAACTTTACCCAAGAAGGGTAAGTTGGAGACTGGATGGAAGTTTTTTAAATCCCCTGGGGCCAGGGAAGGCTTCTTGAGGAGGGGCCTCACCACCGCAGCTTTTAAGGGCTGCGGGATGGACCCCTCTCTCAAAGATGTGATCACAACAGCCTGGAGCCAGCCACGTGTCACCTCCCTGCTGGCTGAGACCAGCCAGGAGGGGCACGGGTCCAATAAACAAGTGGAGGCGCTCATCGTTCCTATGGCCTTGTCCACATCATCAGGAGTGATAGGCTCGAACTCCTCCCAAATAACAGGACTAAGACTCACCCCTGTTGTCTCGGCCTGCCCTGTCCAAATGGAGTCCAGATCTGTCCGAAACTGAATGACTTTGTCCACCAGAAACTGAGAAAATTCCTCAGCTCTGCCCTGCAAGGGATCTTCGCCACCCTCGTTAGCAAGAAGGGAGCGAGTCACCCTAAACAGGGTGGCTGGGCGGGAGTCGGCGGATGCAATAAGGGCGGAAAAATGGGAACATTTTGCTGCCCATATTGCCACTAAGTAAGACTTAATGCAAGTTCTTAAAAGTGTCCGGTCAGACTCAGCTTTACTAGCTCTCCATCGTCGCTCTAGGCGTCTCTTTAGGCACTTCATCTCCCGGAGAACCAAGGAGCTCTCCTGGATCTGCTGCCACGGAGAGGCCACAAAGGCGCAATCCGATCCAAAGCCCCCGTTGCCGCCTGGTTCCAGGCAGCCACTAGAGCCTCAGATGAATTGTGTACCAGGGATTCAGGTATTTCCCCAAGTTCCCTCTGAAATCCTTCGGATTCCATTAGGCGCCTGGGGCGGAACCACTTAATCAGTCCCACCTCCTTGCAGTGGAGGAGTGGTGCCATGAAATCCAACCTCAGAAGGAAATGATCTGACCACGACAAGGGTACTGTGACTAAACCCCTCAGCCTCAGATCATCTCTCCACTGCCCCGAGAGAAACACAAGGTCAAGTGTGTGACCACCCTCATGAGTCAGACCCTGAACTACTTGGGTCAGGTCCATGGTTGTCATGGAAGCCATGAACTCCTGGACTGCCTCTGAGGTTTCGCCGGGCAATGGCAGGTTGAAGTCCCCCAGCACCATCAACCTGGGGAACTCAATCGCCAGCCCTGCTATCGCCTCGAGCAGAACAGGCAGGGCCTTTGCCACGCAGCTAGGAGGCAAGTACGTTAGCAAAAGGCCCACCTGAACCCCTAAGTCCAACTTCAGAAGGAGCGTCTCACACCCAACAATCTCTGGGGCAGGGCTCCTTCGAGGACATAGATTCTGGCAAGCTATAATAGCCACTCCTCCACCCCTTCCCTGGGGTCGCGGCTGATGCTGAACTGAGAACCCGTCCGGGCACATCTCGGAGAGGGAAACCCCTCCCTCCTGGCCCAGCCAGGTCTCAGTGATGCATGCCAGGTCAGCCCCCTCTTCCAGGATTAGATCCCGAACAAGGTGGGCCTTGTTAGTGGTCAACCTGGCATTCAACAGCAGCAGCTTGAGCCCAGGGCCCTGACATCCCTGGTTACCAGGTACTCGGGCTGAGCTAGATGGAACCAAACCAGAGGGGCCAGAACAAGGAATCGCTTGTAAACAGCGAGTTCTCGTTCCCCGAGAGCGGCCTACCCCTCTGCTCCCAGCATACCTACCCCTCCCTGTTATGACCGTAATGCTCCCACTCCCCTTCACACCAGAGAACCCCTCCCCTCCCCCACTGGTCTCCCTCCCCCCCAGCAGGCCATCCATTCCACTCATTCTAAGTCGGGGATCAGATTCCAAACCCCCTCCACTTCTGTTTCCACACTCAGCATAGGGGGCCGGAGCCCAAGCACCGGACTTCTTCATTTCTCCCAATCATTCAATCTACTCATACGTCCACAATCATAAACTTATACACCCATACAACATATCAGAGGTAGATTTACAAGTTTAAAACAAAAAGGAGAAACCATCAAAATGAGGGTGTGCTATAGAACGAATCCCAGCATTTATTTATTTATTTATTTATTTATTTATTTATTTATTTATTTATTTATTTATTTATTTATTTATTTATTTATTTATTTATTTATTTATTTATTTATTTATTTATTTATTTATTTATTTATTTGGTAGCTTTTCTATGCCGCCCTACTCCCTCAGGACTCAGGGCGGCGTACAACATTTTATACAAAAACTCCAAACAAATTATTAAAAGCACTTAAAAACAGTTAAATATATATATATACACACACCATACATACATGGGGGAGACATCAGAGATAAATCGTCTCAACTCACCCCCGCCTGCAGGAAGAGCCATGTCTTAATGGCTTTTCGGAAGGCCAGCAAGGTGGGGATGATTCGGATCTCTGGGGGAAGTTGGTTCCAGAGAGCAGGGGCCCCTACAGAGAAGGCCCTCCCCCTAGGCCCCGCCAGTCGGCACTGTTTGGCTGACGGGACCTGGAGGAGACCCACTCTGTGGGACCTAACTGGTCGAAGGGAGGAATGCGGCAGAATGCGGTCCCGGAGATAGCCTGGTCCTAAGCCATGTAGGGCTTTAAAGATGATGATCAGCACCTTGAATTGTACCCAGAGACCAATGGGCAGCCAATGCAGCTGGCGGAGTATAGGTGTTACGTGGGTGTACCTTGAAACAGCCACCACAGCACGCGCAGCTGCATTTTGCACCAGTTGAAGTCTCCGAATACTCTTCAGGGGCAGCCCCATGTAGAGCGCATTGCAGTAGTCCAGTCGAGAGGTGACAAGGGCATGAGTGACCGTGAGTAGAGCCTCCTTCTCCAAGTATGGCCGCAATTGGTGCACCAGGCGAACCTGTGCAAAAGCCCCCCTAGCCACAGCTGTAAGGTGTTGATCTAATTTTAGCTGTGGATCTAGGAGGACTCCCAAATTGCGAACCCGTTCTGAGGGAGTTAATTTTTCTCCCTCAAGAACCAAGGAGGGACAGTTGTCATAGTCCTTAGAAGGCAATATCCAGAGCCACTCAGTCTTGTCGGGGTTGAGCCTAAGTCTGTTCCTCCCCATCCAGATCCTAACATCGTCCAGGCACCGGCACATCACATCAACCGCCTCCCTGAATTGAGACGGGGTGGTGATGTACAGCTGGGTGTCGTCAGCATACTGTTGGAAACTCACCCCATGTCTACGGATGATCTCCCCCAGCAGTTTCATGTAAATGTTGAACAGGATGGGTGAGAGGACCGAACCCTGAGGCACCTCATAGGTCAGGGGCCTAGGAGACAACCTCTGCTCACCTGCTAACACCGACTGCATCCTGTCAGCGAGATAAGAGGAGAACCACAGCAAAACGGTGCCTCCCACTCCCAACTCGCCGAGACGATGCAGAAGGATACCATGGTCGATGGTATCGAAAGCCGCTGAGAGGTCAAGTAGCACCAGGATGGAGGAGTTACCCCCATCCCGGGCTCGCCAGAGATCATCCATCAGGGCGACCAAGGCGGTTTCTGTGCTGTAACCGCGCCTGAAACCCGACTGATAGGAGTCTAGATGATCAGTTTCCTCCAATAACCGAAGGAGCTGAGAGGCCACCACCTTCTTCACAACTTTATCTATAAAAGGCAAGTTGGAGACCAGACGAAAGTTCTTCAAATCCGCTGGATCCAGCGAAGGCTTCTTGAGGAGGGGTCTCACCACCGCAACTTTTAATGGTTGCTGTACGGAACCCTCCCTCAAAGAAGCATTGACAACCGCCTGGATCCAGCCGCGTGCCACCTCCCTGCTGGCCGAGACCAACCAGGAGGGGTACGGGTCCAATAAACAGGTGGCAGAACTCATAGCCCCCACAGCCTTGTCCACGTCCTAGGAGAAACAGGCTCAAACTCCTCCCATAATGTTAAACCAAGACTTGCCCCCGTCAACTCAATGGACTCTGCCCAGCTAGAGTCCAGGTTCAACTGAATCCGAGCGACTTTATCCGTCAGCAACTGCGAGTATTCCTCAGCTCTACCTTGCAAGTGTTCCTCGCTCCCCCCTTTTGCAAGGAGGGTGCGAGTCACCCTAAACAAGGTGGCTGGACGAGAATCTGCGGACGCAATAAGAGCGGAAAAATGAGGTTGTTTTGCCGCCCTTATCGCCACTAAACAAGACTTAATAAAAGTTCTTAATAGTGTTCGATCAGACTCGGTTTTACTGGCTCTCCAGCGTCGCTCCAGACGTCTCTTGTGGCGTTTCATCTCCCGGAGCTCCTCAGTAAACCAGGGAGCTTTCCGGGATCCACTGCCACGGAGAGGTCGCAAAGGCGCAATCCGATCTAATGCCCCTGCTGTCGCGGTGTTCCAGGCAGCCACCAGGGACTCAGCCAAATTGTGTACCAGGGTTTCAGGTATTTCCCCAAGTTCCCTCTGGAATCCTTCCGGCTCCATTAGGCGCCTGGGGCGGAACCACCTAGTCGGAGCAGGAGTGGGGCTGTGAAATCCAACCTCAGTAGGAAATGGTCTGACCATGACAACGCGGTGATGACTATATCTCCTACCTTCAGATCATCTCTCCACTGCCCCGAAAGAAACACTAGGTCGAGCATGTGACCTCCCTCATGAGTCGGACCCTGGATTACTTGGGTCAGGTCCATGGTTGTCATGGAATCCATGAACTCCTGAGCTGCACGCGAGGTTTCACCTGCCGAGGGCAGGTTAAAGTCCCCCAGCACCATAAACCTGGGGAACTCCACTGCCAGGCCGGCTATCGCCTCAAGCAGCTCAGGCAGGGTCTTAGCAACGTAGCTGGGAGGCAGGTACGTTAGCAAAAGGTCCACCTGAACCCCTAAGTCCAACTTTAGAAGGAGCGCCTCACACCCGACAATCTCCGGGGCAGGGATCCTACGAGGATGCAGATTTCGGCACGTTATGATAGCCACTCCTCCCCCCCTTCCCTGGGGTCGTGAATGGTGCTGCACTGAGAACCCATCTGGGCAAATCTCAGAGAGGGCTAATCCCCATTCTTGGCCCAGCCAGGTGTCAGTTATACACACCAGGTCCGCCCCCTCCTCAGTGATTAGATCACGTATCATGGGGGCTTTGTTGGTAATTGACCTGGCGTTCAGCAGCAGCATCCTGAGCCCAGGGCCCTGAAAACCCTGGTTGCCAGGTACTCGGGTTGAGCAAGATGGAACCACATCGGAGGGGCCGGAACAAGGGATCGCTTGTAAACAGCGAGGTCTCATTCCCCGAGAGCGGCCCGCCCCTCTGCTCCCGCCATACCTGCCTCTCCCTATTATGACCGGGATGCTCCGGCTCTCATCCCCTCCAGAGATCCCCTCCCCCCTGCTTGTCCCCCTCCCTCCCTGCAGGCCATACATACCATTCTCACTGGGTCAGTTGGCAGAGCCCGGCCCCCCTCTGCTTCTGTTTCCACACTCAGCAGAGGGAGTTTGGACCCCAGTCCCCGGCTCACTCATTCTATCACCCATACTTCTATAATCTATACATTTATTTCCTCAATCGTACCCAAATCCATTCACACCAATCACACCACTCCCGGGGTAAGCTTAAAAGATAGTAGTCAATAGTAAAAAGAGCCAATAGGGGGTGCATACATGCAGCCTCCAGACCAGTCAAGATAAGATCTTAGACCTTGACTCCTGCACCAAGGTCTGGGTTAGTCATTAAGAGCATCCAGATTTCTCTGTGATTTGTCCGCTGCTCTCTCCCACAATGCTGGTAATAATGAGGCTCAAATCCCAAGATGACACCTGGAAACACTCTTTTCAATCTCCTCCACAGTTTCCCTCATGGGGCCAAGTTCACCAGGTCTATCAAAAACTCAGGCCTTGATGGTCTATCCTTCTCAACCCTCACCACCTCATTGGTCACCTTCATGGTAAAGTTAGGCCATCCGTCTGGTCGAGGCTTCACCCAGAGGGGCGCACAAGAAGCCGGGATTGCGCCAGCCAGAAAAGGCCTTTCAGCTCCAGTGGCGGCAGCGACGATGATAGTTCTCAGATAAAGACGTTGCTGCAATCGGGGGGGAGAAATTGTCCAGGGGGCGGCCAGATAAGTCCTCGCTGAGGCTGCGGTGACAGTAGTAATATCAGATAAAAGTCATCGCTATCGTGGAAATTCGATAAATCCCGTCCAGGCCGAAAGGGGATCCCTTGTAAGCCCCACTGATCCCGTTGCCAAAAGAGTCGCTGCCAAGGGGCCAGTCGCCGTGAGCGCAAACGTGGCAGGCAGCAGCTGCGATCTTGGTGGTAAAAATAATAAAGAGCCTGGCCAAAGTTCTCTAGTGGCCAGCAGTCCTGGGGGGTCATCAGAGATCCACACTGTTCTGATCTCCAGAGAGGTTGTGATTGGGAGACCAATCGCCACAGCAATAACAAGCCGTGGTGCCGGAAAAGCAGACACCAGCGGCAGGCTTGGTGAAGTAAAGTCCCGCTCTTGGTCTTTAACGGCCAGAGATCCTATGTTATATCATGGCCAAAAGCAACGCCAATCCCATGTAATACATACCTGGCGTTGACCAGCGTCCCTCTCTTTCTAGGATTGCCTTAAGCACTTTTCACGATGTTTCAAGATGTTATTTAAAAAAGCTCCACGGCATTGCGCTTGCCATTTTGGTGCCGACGGCGTCGCCCAAGCCTGGAGCTTCTCGAGCCTCCTCGTCCTTCTATACAGCAATTTCCTTCACCCCCGATGGATTAGGGTGTTCCTGAAATCTCCAGCTTTCACCCGACCCACAAGCAGATGGAAAAGCTTGGGTTGGGGGGGCTACGTCTCCACGCAATTCGGAAGAAGGGAGCGGAGCGCTGTTCTCCTGCAGCCTCTCCTCGTGGCTCCACCCCGGAAGATAGTCCTGGTCTCGTAACTGTTCTGTCCTTTATCATACAGCGTCTTTGAGGTCTCTTCAAAAGAGACTTCGGGAAGGTTTAAAAAGTCTCCAGTCCTTAGGATCAGTATGTGTTTGTCCTCCTTCATAGCATTCTCGAAGCGAGAAGAGTTTCTGCACTATGCAAGCACACACACACACACACACACACACACACACACACACACACACACACTGCAGATTAGGCACCCTCCCCTCTGGAAGAATCCCCTTTTCTCCCCCTGCAAAACCCGCACACGTGAAACGTTTCTTGATGAAAGAAACTGCCTCTGAAATCCACCCTTGGGGAGTTCTGGGGGTCCAGCGGGGCTCGGGGGGTCCTGGGGGTCCTGAGCTGAGACCCTCGTCTGGGTTCCTTGGCCCCTGCGCAGGCAATCCGGCTTTGCTATGGCTGGGAGAGAGCAAGAGCTTCCCTTTCGCCCCGTCAGAGCCCCATTCTCTAAAATGGCTTTTCCAACGGGAATTCGAGCGGCTTGAACAAAGCCACCGGTGCTCGCCTTTTCCATTTCAAGCCTTTTGTCAGACAACCTTCCAGGGGAGAAAGTCGGGACCAGGGTCTTTTTGTAGAAAAAGCGACACTCTTTCTAATCAGCTCGGTCTCGAGGCGGAAAAATCACAGGAAGGCACTGATAAACCAGTCAGAAAGAGGCCTCCCCTCTTCCTCCCCTCTCCCTGCAAAGACCTGCCCCAAAAGAGAAGCGGCAAACTGCCAGACGCTGGTAACATGTTCGGGCACAATTTGGGGGTGGTAGGTGAGGCAGGGGAGGGGGAGGGCCAGGCTTCCAGACGCTCATCTTACCAGCGTCTGGCAGTTCCCGCTTCTCTTTCTCAGCAGGTCTTTGCAGGGAAACTTCTTGAGGGATCTCTCTCTCTCTCTCTCCCGGCCAAAAGAGTGGCCGCTGCAAAAAGAGCGGCTCCCGGCATGTCCCCCCCCTTTCCTCCGGAAGTAGTTGGGGGGGCTTATTTTCAGGGGGTGGCTTATTTCAACACATATCCTGAAAAGCCCTGTGCGGCTTATTTTCGGGACATGTCTTATTTTGGGGGAAACACGGTATATCTTTTAAGTTCTAATGTTCATGTTTATCATTCATACTTCTCGTATTAATTAACATTGTTTTATCTAAAGTATCAAATCTTTTAATTCATTAAACAATATTAATCTATATAAAAAGAACAGAAAAAAATTCTTAGCTCTTAATAAAATAGTAATACTGAGTAGGAAGAAAGAATATTTTCTTTCTTTTTGCTCTTTTTGCGGCGGGCACTCTTTTGGCCGGGAGAGAGAGAGAGAGAGAGTGCAAGCAAGAGGTGGGTGTGTGCACACCCCACAGGACTAACTCGGCTCCTCTGGGCTCTGCCTATGGCAATTTGAAACGCGTGAGAAAGAGGAGGCGAGCATCGATCCCTGCCCCCGCGCAGGCAGGAGCGAGTTTCAAAATGCTGCCAGAAGCAGCCCAGAACAGCTGAGCCAGTCCCCCAGGGGTTGCGCGTAGCCACCTCTCTCTCCCTCTCTCTCTCTCTCTCTCTCTCTCTCTCTCTCTCTCTCTCTCTCTCTCTCTCTCTCTCTCTCTCTCTCTCTCTCTCTCTCTCTCTCTCTCTCTCCCAGCCAAAAGAGTGCCCGCCACAGAAACAGCAGGTCCCGGCCGCGAGAGCAAGCCCCTTTGGCTCTGCCTCCCAATGCCATCTTCCTCACCATCCTCTGCATCTTGCTGCCGCTGCCACCTCACTCGCTCACTCACCCGCCTGCCGCACAAAGAGCAGCTCCCGGCCGTGACAGCAAGCCCCTTCAGCTCTGCCTCCCAATGCCACCCCCCTCGCTATTCTCTGCCTCCCAATGCCACTGCCTCCTCCCCCGCTCGTTCGCCCGCCGCAGAAAGAGCGGCTCCCAGCTGTGACAGCAAGAGCTATAGCAAGTGAGAGGCGGGTGCGCACAAACCCCATGGGACTAACTCAGTTCCTCTGGGGTCACTAATTGCCATAGGCAGGCTCCTCTGGGGTCTGCCTATGGCAATTTAAAATGCGCTTCTGCCCGCAAGGAAGTGGGGGCGAGCATTGATCCCTGCCTCCATGCAGGCAGGAGCGCGTTTCAAAACGCTGCCAGAGGCAGCCTAGAGCAGCCGAGCCAGTCCCGTGGGGTGTGCGGGTAGCCGCCTCTTGATTGCTCTCGCGCGCGCACACACGCAGCAAGGGGTAAAATCGGGACAGGCAGAAGCCGCCGGGTGAAGAAGAGTGACCAGAATCCTCTCCTGCAACAGCTGAAGTTTGGGGGAAAGAAAGAAGGACTTCTGCTGCTTCTGCTTTTGGCTGCATGGAAGGAAAGCAGCAGAAGTCTTTCTTTCTTTGCCCCAAACTCCGGCTCTTCAGCCAGGGCAGCGGCTGCTCTGGACAAGCATCTAGGACGGGCATCTTGTGGTGGGGAGGGCTGCGAGACGCGTGTCCTACCTGGGACTTGTAAAGTAGCTCCGTCGTGTTCCTTGGTGTTGTCTCCAGGGCAGCCCGTTCTAAAAGAGAACGTCACATGAGTTCGATAAGTTTGATTGAACTCGCGAGACATTCTCTTTTAGAACGGGCTGCCCTGGAGACAACACCGAGGAACGCGATGGAGGTACCGGTACAAGTGTCAGGTAGGATGCGTGCCCCGCCCGCCCTGCCAATCTCCAAATTGAGCCCCAGTGCGAGATGCTGCCTGCCCCGCCCCATCCCCCGACTGAAACCCCCAAACTCTGCCCCACCGCAAGACGCACCACTTACTGGAGTTTTGCAGCTCCATGGTCTCTCAGCTAGTCTCTTTAGGAAAAAAACTTTGCATAGTACAGAAACTCTTCTCACTGCCAGAATTTGTTAATTGCTTGCCTCACGAGAAGTGTTTCTGCACTATGCAAGGTTTTTTTTCCTAAACAGACTAGCCGAGAGACCACGGAGCTGCCAAACTCCAGTAAGTGGTGTGTCTTGCGGCCCGCCCGCCCTGCACTCCGAAAATAATAAGCCACCCCCCGAAAATAAGGCCAGTGGCATTTTTGGGGGGTCCAAAAACATATGCCCCTGTCTTATTTTCGGGGAAACACACACACACACACACACACACACACACACACACACACACACACACACACACACACACATATATCTGCTTCACTGATACAGAAGCTAATGTAGATGTTATCATAATAAATATTATAAAACAAGTTTGCTGGGACTGATGATGAGAGCTGAGTTTGGTTAATATTAAGCACTGTAGTGGCACTTTCCATTCCAATAAAACATAGTCAAAGTTACTGTATTTTTCGGAGTATAAGACGCACCTTTTTACCCCCAAAAGAGGGTGAAAACTTGGGTGCGTCTTATACACCGAATGCAGTACCCACCCACCCTTTGGCCTCTGTCTTCCAGCAATTTACCTGCTTGCAGGAAAGAGGGAAGAGCCTGTAAAGCCAAGCAAGTCAGTAGCAGTTTCCCGATCTACAGCTGATTAGGTTTGCCACGTGGGAAAATGAAAGTGAAACTAACTACAAAGAGGCAAATAGCTGGGAGAGACACATGTATTTTTATTTTTTGCTGAACTGGATGGAAGGGGGTAAGTGAATAACTATAAATGTCTGTAGAATGTTCAAATTATTAGACTTATTTTTTAAAGACTGCTTTATTATTGTTCTAGAGCCAGGGGTCTCCAACCTTGGCAACTTTAAGACTTGTGGACTTCAACTCCCAGAATTCAACAGCCAGCTTTGTTAGCTTTGCTGGCTGTGGAATTCTGGGAGTTGAAGTCCACAAGTCTTAAAGTTGCCAAGGTTGGAGATCCCTGTAAATCTAGACAACTTAACAAAATAAAGAAGCTTTTTAAAATAAATGCTTGCTCTGAAGAGGCCCAGTGCTATTGTATCTTCTTTTAAATAATAGAGAATAATGTATACTTCCAGAAATTTTAATTAATTTTAACAGCTCTGAAAAAGTATAGTATGAAATGTAACAGTGTCCTGTTTAGTATTAGAGTTTAGTTTAAGGTGACCAGATTTTAACATTGGTAAAGAGGGACACCATTGACCGGGGTGGTTGGGTTCCTGATTTAAAATTATTTATTTATTTTTTTTGGTCGTTTTTGTATGCCGCCCCAGTCCCGTAGGACTCAGGGCAGCCATACAACCTTCTTTCTTTCTTTCTTTCTTTCTTTCTTTCTTTCTTTCTTTCTTTCTTTCTTTCTTTCTTTCTTTCTTCTTTCTTCCTTTCTTTCTTTCTTCCTTCCTTCCTTCCTTCCTTCCTTCCTTCCTTCTTTCTTTCTTTCTGTCTTCTTTCTTCTTCCTTCCTTCCTTCCTTTTTTCTGTCTTCCTTCATTCCTAACTTCTTTCTTTCTTTCTTTCTTTCTTACTTACTTTCTTTCTTTCTTTCTTTCTTTCTTCTTTCTTTTTTATGCAGCTATTAGTTCTTGGAGGGATTTGGCTGGGTAAACTTGGCCAATCTGACTAATCCATTCCTTTGGCATCTTCCTTTTCTCCACTTTTCTCTTTCTTTCTTTCTTTCTTTCTTTCTTTCTTTCTTTCTTTCTTTCTTTCTTTCTTTCTTTCTTTCTTTCTTTCTTTCCTTCTGTCTTCTTTCTTCTTCCTTCCTTCCTTCCTTCCTTCCTTCCTTTCATCTTTCTTCTTTCCTAACATCTTTCTCTTTCTCTCTCTCTCTCTCTCTCTCTCTCTCTGTCTTCTTTCTTCTTCCTTCCTTCCTTCTGTCTTCCTTCCTTCCTAACTTCTTTCTTCTTTCTTTTTTATGCAGCTATTAGTTCTTGGAGGGATTTGGCTGGGTAAACTTGGCCAATCTGACTAATCCATTCCTTTGGCGTCTTCCTTTTCTCCACTTTTTTTCTTTCTTTCTTTCTTTCTTTCTTTCTTTCTTTCTTTCTTTCTTTCTTTCTTTCTTTCTTTCTTTCTTTCTTTCTTTCTTTCTTTCTTGGCTTATTACAATTCCCCCCGCGCACTTGGACGGCGGCGTTCCGCGTCGGCTCCGCGCTATCAGCCCCCGCCCCCTCCTCACCCACCTCCTCTTCCTCTTGGCTGGCTCACTCGCCAACCCGCCCGCCCACCCGCCAGCTCCGTACTGCATCACCTTCCTTCCTTCCTTTGTTCCTTTGTTCCTTCGTGGCTGTGGAGAGGGGCTGGCTGAAGAAGATCCAGCAGCCACCAACCTACCGAGGCTCCTGGAAGACGGGCAGCCATCAGCCCAGCTGGGGGAGGAGGAGGAGGAGAAAGGCGGTGATTTAGCCCATCAAGCGCACTCCGCTCGGAGGCTCTCGGACAGGACTGCAGCGCGTGCGGAAGGAAAGCTGGAAGACGGCGCCGACCGCCCAAGGCTCTCCAGGCAGCGGCAGGCGACAGCGGGCGCCGGCCAAGTCCTCTCATGACCAGCCGCGGGACAAATTATTCAAAAGCGGGGCTGTCCCACCAAAAGCGGGACGTCTGGTCACCTTAGTTTAGTTACCTTGGAGTAGATCTATTTAAATAATTGGGAAGAGTTAGTGTGACTACATTTAAGAAAACTTTCTGGCATAATGTACATTTCTCCAATTCTTTGCTATTTCTATGGGTCAGGCACACATGCACAGAAATACTCAGCAAACAGTGTATATCATCTGTGCTGTTTGCTGTTTGCTGTTTGGCAAATTGCTTGGAGGCAGAGGCCTTTTTCCCTTGTTTTCCTCCCCCAAAACTAAGGTGCGTCTTATACTTCGGTGCGTCTTATACTCCGAAAAATATGGTATTTTATAGACAACTGATATAGTTTGACTAGTAGCCATTATAGCAGGGGTCTCCAACCTTTTGGACCTCAGGGACCACCAAATTCATAATTTTAAATCCCACGGACCACTGTGGGGGGGGGGGGAAGCTCAGCCGCCTTTCAGGCCTACCTGTCTGCTTCTGCGAGACAGACTGGGTGGGAGGCCCGCGAGAAAGTGCCTGGTCCAGGCACATAGCCTGGAAACGTCTTTTGTGTACCTTCTCTCAAAAAGCTTGGTCAATCTGAGTGAAGGAAAACGAAGACGGGCAAATTGATGGTGGCTTGCTGATGTTGGTGGAAAATCAGTCCCATATTCTAGAGCTGTAGCTGTAGTCCCTTCCCTCCCCTCCCTTCCCCCCTTTCCTTTCCTTTCCTTTCTTTCCTTTCCTTCACTTTCCTTTCCTTTCCACTCCTCCCCTCTGCTCCCCTCCCCCTTTCCTTTAATTCCCTTCCCTTCCCTTTCCTTCTTCCCTTCCCTTCCCTTCCCTTTCCTTTCCTTTCCACCCCTCCCCTCTGCTCCCCTCCCCCTTCCCTTCTTTCCTTCCCTTCCCTTCCCTTCCCTTTCCTTCTTCCCTTCCCTTCTTCCCTTCCCTTCCCTTCCCTTTCCTCTCATCCCCTCCCCTCCCCTCCCCCTTCCCTTCTCTTCCCTCCTCTCCCTCTCCCTCTCCCTCTCCCTCTCCCTCTCCTCTCCTTTCCTTTCCTTTCCTGCACCCGGGTGAAGGAGCTGCTCCGGGATGACCATAGGGCCAGTCCTGTGACTACTACAGCTCTGGAATATGGGCCCAGCCTGTGGTGGGGCTAGAAATCTCCACCATACGGGGTGTCACATGCAATGTGCAACTTTGCAGGTGGTGCAATGTGCAAAAAGGAGCGCAGCCTTCTCCGGCCGGAATGAGGTAATGGTGCTGTTGTGGCAGGGGGGGCAAGTGGGCTGAAGTGGCGGTGGTGATGGCTGAAAGGTGCAGGAGCAAAGCGCTACTTGCATTTGCGTGGCATCAGCATTCCATCTTTGCTGCGGTATATTTGCACCAGCGGGTGGCGCCAAGGCAGCCCTCATCTCCTGCCGCTTGGGGCTTAGAGCGGTAAACCACGTCTGGGAAGCATACAGCAGAGAGAAGCAGCCGGAGTCAATCCTAGCTTTGCTGTTCATTGCTGACGCTAGATCGGTCCCCTGCAAACACTCATCTCTCGAGGAGTCTGGCAGAAGTTTCCTGCGCCGCCTCAGCGAGCACTCCTCAAGAGACAAGAGTTTGCAGAGGGCTGATCTAGCATCCAGGCTGGCTACAAGAGAAACATTCATTCTCGGCACATTTGAGATTTCTAGCTGCAATGGACAGCAAAGCGAGTTAATTATAATTTTATTTTACAGTCACAGACCAAAATACAAGTGCAACAAAAAAACAAAAAGCAAACAATACAATCACAAACAATTAATACCAGAAGCCTTGGCTAAAGAGAATTACAACGTTCTCCTCTAATAGTTACAGCTCTTAAGAAAAATTTTGAAACCTGAGAAGTAATATAGGGGGAGTCATCCCCTAGACAATATAAGGCCAAATTACTAGCCTTAGAACCAGATGGATCAGTTCCAAGAAGAGACAATAATTTAATTCTGGCTGTGTTTTACATAGGGCAGTATGATAATACATGCTCCACAGTTTCAACCTCAGCCTATCACAGGGGCATAGTTGCTCAGTAATCAGGAGCCTCTTGAATCACCCATTGAGTAGTGCTGAGGGCAAAACATTAAAACGAGCTAGGGAAAAGACTCTTCTATACTTGGAGATGGTTAGAGTATAGAAATATGAAGCCATCCTCAATCCATAATTATTAGAATGAGTGAAGATGAAAGGGGAGCAGGTTTTATTGGCTCTGGATCTTAAATATTGTAAATCTATGTCCACAAGTCGTTGGACTACTCTAAACTGGGCGTCCTTGAGACCATAATCTCCCAGAGCATCCCCTGTAAAACCTAGCAAGTGGAGTTTCTTCATCAGCTCCCTCTCTCAACGAGAAGTATGACAGTCAGCAAACACCAGGGAAAGGTAGCTACAGGGACTGCCGAAAAGAGCACCCGAAGCCACCATTTAAAGGTGTTAATCCACGCCATGCATTTGACTGAACGAATGCCCGGACAGCAAAGCTAGGGTTGACCCCGGGCAGTTCTCTCCGCTAACAGGCAGCCAAGCCAACTGCCTGAAGGATCCCATTCTGTCCCTGGGAGTCAAAGCGCTGAAGCACGAGCAGCATAGGAACTTCGGCCAGGCTCCTCAAGAGAAATGCAAAGATTTCTCTGTGGACCACCAAAATTTTCTCGCAGACCACCAGTGGTCCGCAGACCACTGGTTGGTGACCACTGATCTAAAAGGTGGAGGATGGAACTAGAGGAAAAGCTATACTGGACCTAATTCTTAGTTATAGAGAAGAAATTATAGAGGGAATTGAAGTTGCTGGAACGTCAGGTGAGAGTGACCACATCATATTGAAAATCAATATAATGCAAACACAAGCAATAGAACCAGTGTCTTATACTTTGAAATATCTGATTTTAACAAACTTAGCGAGACCCTAGGAAAGATTCCATGGATGAAAATCCTAAAGGGGAAAACAACTCAAGAAGGGTGGGGAATTCTGAAAAATACAATCATAAAAGCCCAGTCAAGCACAATACCACCGAAAAAGAAAAATAAGAAATCCAAGAAGAAATCAACACAGTTGCACAAACATTTCTCTGATAAACTGAAAGACAAAAAAGGACAAATAAAAAAAATGGAAAGAGGGATACATAACTAAGGCAAAATATGAGCAAATAGCAAGAAGCTGCAAAGATAAAGTCAGGAAAGCAAAAGGTCAGAATGAATAAAGACTTGCAAAAAAAGATCAAAGATATTTTTTTTTAAAGTTTCAACATATTAATAAGAAGAAAAAAGTCAAGGAAACATAGGTCCACTAAAAAGAGAAAATGGCAAGAAAGTAACAGGCAATAGAAAGAAAGCAGAACTGCTTTAACCTAACCAATTAAAAAAAATACCACAAGACAGACTAAAAATTAAAATTAAAATAAGCAAGAAAATGATAAGAGAACACCTGTCTGATCTTGATGAATATATTGTAAATCACCTGACAGATTACATCCCAGAGTTCTGAAGGAGATGGCAGATGTTATTTCAGAACCATTGCACCACCAGAATTTCAAAAATTCTGGAGCACTGGGGAATTACCTGAGGATTGGAAAAGAGCTAATGTGGTTCCCATTTCAAAAAAGGGGGAAAGGAGACCATGGAAACTACAGACCATTCAGCCTAATATCAATATCTGGGAAGATAACTGGAAAAGATTAAAAGATAACTGGAGATTTCAACACAGGAGGAAGCCATTTCCCTGGAACTATCGATCAGCAAACTCAGATCGCAGAGATGAAGAGGTAAAAGGGCGGGAATTTTAAATAGACTAAGGAATAAGGGAATTTAAAAAAAACCCGCTCCCTTCAATCTTTCTTACTAATTTAAGTTCACTTGCTAACAAGATGGATGAAACACTTCTTTTAAACAGATTCAATTCTGATTTTCACAATGCATCTGCCCTATGCTTTATTGAAATATGGCTAAACGAGGAAATTGATGGCAATGGCATGCATATACCAGGGTTTCAGATACTTCAAGCAGACAGGATTGCAGAATTATCAGGGGAAAAACAGGGAGGAGGCTTATGTATATAGATCAACAACAGCTGGTCTCAGGACATAACTATAATACAAAAATTTTGTGATGAAAACTTGGAGTCCTTACTTATTAACTGCAAACCATTTTACTCTCCACGTGAGTTCTCCTCATTTCTACTAATTGCGGTTTATATTCACCCACAAGCCTCTGTAAAAAAGGCATTAAGAACTCTAGCTGATCAGATTATGGAGGCTGAAGCCAAATATCCCGATTCAATGGCCATTATTTTGGGAGATTTAAACAAGGCAAACTTAAGGACAGAGCTACCAAAATACTTTCAGCATGTCAATTGTCCCACCAGAGGCAAGAATACCTTAGACCACTGCTACACAACACTAAAAGATGCTTATCGTTCCTTACCACGAGCAGCTGTGGGCCACTCTGATCATTGCATGATTCACCTTGTACCTGCTTACAGACAAAGATTTAAAGCCACAAAACCAACAATTAAATCAGTGAGGACTTGGACTGAAGAGGCAAAGTTAAAGCTACAGGCTTGCTTTGACTGCACGGACTGGAATATTTTTGAAGATACCTCTGCAGATCTGGATGAACTCACAGATACTGTAACATCATATGTCAGCTTCTGTGAAGACCTATGTGTACCGACCAGGAATTTGCGAATATACAGTAACAATAAACCTTGGTTCACAGCTAAACTTAAGCAGTTACGTCGTTCCAAAGAGGAAGCCTACAGAAAAGGTGATCGAATGCTGTACAATCAGGCCAGAAATGTATTAACAAGGGAGATCAGAGCAGCAAAAAGAAACTACTCTGAAAAGCTAAGGAATTAGTTCTCAACAAATGAACCAGCAAACATGTGGAAAACTCTTAAAAACATCACCGATTACAGCAAACCACCTTCCCAAGCTGAAGGAAATCAGCAACTGGCAGATTACCTGAATGTGTTCTACTGCAGGTTTGAAAGGAAACTACAGCCACTTATCTCCACAACCTCCATCCCAGACACACCAACAACAGCCAAACCTCCTACAACTGAACCCATCCCATTGGGTTCACAACCCCTGGTGATCATAGAAAAGGAAGTGCAAGATCTATTTCACAGACAGAAGCCGGGGAAAGCACCAGGTCCAGACAAGATAACTCCTTCTTGCTTAAAAGTCTGTGCTGACCAATTGCCCCCCATCCTCACCCAAATCTTCAACAAATCACTAGAGATATGCCATGTTCCTTCTTGCTTCAAACGCTCCACTATCATCCCAGTGCTGAAGAAGCCCTCCATCAAGGAACTGAATGACTACAGACCAGTTGCTCTAACATCTGTAGTTATGAAAACCTTTGAAAGGCTAGTGATGTCCCACTTGAAAACCATCACGGATCCACTATTAGACCCCCTGCAATTTGCATACCGAGCAAATAGATTGACAGATGATGCTGTTAATATGGCTCTGCACTACATCCTACAACATCTTGAATCTCCAAAGACCTACGCAATGGTCCTCTTTGTAGACTTTAGTTCAGCATTCAACACCATCATACCGGATATTTTTCTAACTAAACTAAATCAGCTAGCGGTACCTGAACACACTTGTAAGTGGATCACAAGCTTCCTAGCAGAAAGGAAGCAGCAGGTGAAGCTAGGCAAAATCACATCAGATACCTGTACAATTAGCACAGGGGCCCCCCAAGGCTGTGTACTCTCACCACTTCTCTTCTCTCTATATACCAATGACTGCATCTCAAATGATTCATCTGTTAAACTTATGAAGTTTGCAGATGATACAACAGTGATTGGCCTCATTCGAGACAACGATGAAACCGCATACAGACGGGAGGTTGAACAACTAGCCTCGTGGTGTGACCGGAACAATCTGGAACTGAACACACTCAAAACTGTAGAAATGGTGGTAGACTTTAGGAGAAACCCTCCCATCCTACCACCTCTTACAATACTAGACAACACAGTATCAACAGTAGAGACCTTCAAATTTCTAGGTTCCATCTTATCTCAAGACCTAAAATGGTCACCTAACATCAAAAACGTCATCAAAAAAGCACAACAAAGAATGTTCTTTCTGCACCAACTCAGGAAGCTCAAACTTCCCAAGGAGCTGCTGATACAGTTCTACAGAGGAATCATTGAGTCTGTCATCTGCACCTCTATAACTGTCTGGTTTGGTTCTGCAACCCAACAAGACAGACACAGACTTCAGAGGATAATCAGAACTGCAGAAAAAACAATTGCTGCCAACCTGCCTTCCATTGAGGACCTGTATACTGCACGAGTGAAAAAGAGGGCCGTGAAAATATTTACTGACCCCTCGCATCCTGGACATAAATTGCTTCAACTCCTACCCTCAAAACATTGCTATAGAGCACTGCACACCAAGACAACTAGACACAAGAACAGTTTTTCCCGAACACCATCACTCTGCTAAACAAATAATTCCCTCACCACTGTCAAACTATTCACTAGGCTGCATTACTATTACTATTAGTTTTTCTCATCGTTCCTATCACCCATCTCCTCCCACTTATGACTGTATGACTGTAACTTGTTGCTTGTATCCTTACGATTTATATTAATATTGATTGTTTCCTGATTGCTTACTTGAACCCTATGACAACCATTCTTGACAAATGTATCTTTTCTTTTATGTACACTGAGAGCATATGCACCAAAGACAAATTCTTTGTGTGTCCAATCACACTTGGCCAATAAAGAATTCTATTCTATTCTATTCTATTCTATTCTATTCTATTCTATTCTATTCTATTCTATTCTATTCTATTCTATTCTATTCTATTTTATTATTCTAAAAAGATAATTTTAAAAAACCAGATCTGTGAACATCTAGATACAAATAAAGTTATAACTAGAACCCAGCACAGGTTTGTTAAAAACAGATCTTGTCAAACCAATCTTATTTCATTATTTGATAAAATGACTAAATTAGTAGACCAGTGAAATGCAGTGGCCATAGTAAGGCATTCGACAAAGTAGAACACAACCTACTTCTTGGTAAGCTAGAAAATTGGCACCATCACAACCAAATGAATTTGTAATTGGCTGACAAACTTACTCAACAAGTAGTCCTTAATGGTACTACATCTACATGGAGGGAAGTAAGCAGTGGGGTACCACAAGGTTCTGTCTTAGGCCCCAGTACTCTTCAATATCTTCATAAATAACTCAGATGAGGGAATAGTAGGGGAACTCATCAAATTTGCAGATGACACTAAGCTTGCAGGAATAGCCAACACCCCAGAAGACCAGCTCAAGATCAAAAAGATCTCGACAGACTTGAACAATGGGCCCTATCCAACAACATGAAATTTAATGTGGAGAAAAGCAAGGTTTTACACCTAGGCAGGAAAAACCAAAGTTACAAGTACAGATTAGGCAAAACCTGGCTCAAAAACAGTAACTGTGAGAGGGACCTTGGAGTCCTAGTGGACGATCACTTAAACATAAGCCAGCAATGTGCGGCAGCAGCCAAAAAAGCTGCTTGATTGTATAAACAGGCATAGAATCAAAATCACATGAAGTATTAGTACCACTTTATAAAACCTTAGTAAGACCACACCTGGAATACTGCATCCAGTTTTGGTCACCACACTACAAAAAAGATGTTGAGACTTTGAAAAAAGTGCAGAGAAGAACAACTAAGATGATTAAAGACCTGAAGACTAAAACATCTGAAGAACAGCTACAGGATTTGGCTTTGGTAGTCTAGAGAAAAGAAGTCCTAGAGGTGACATAATAGCAGTATACCATCATTTGAGGGGTTGCCACAAAAAAGAGGGGGTCAACTTATTTTCCAAAGCACCAGATGACAGGACAAGAAACAATGGATGGAAACTAATCTAGGAGAGATGCAACCTGGAATTAAGGAGAAACTTCCTAACAGTGAGAACAATTAACCAGTGGAACAGCTTGCCTTCAGAAGTTGTGGGTGCTTCATCCCTGGAGGTTTTTAAGAAAGACTGGATAGCCACTTGTCTGAAATGGTATAGGACCATGATGGCGAACCTATGGCACACGTGCCACAGGTGGCACGTGGAGCCATCTCTGCGGGCACATGAGCCGTTGCCCTAGGTCAGTTCTGGATGCTTCAGGGAGGCCTGCTAGGCCCAAAATGGGGTGCAAGGGGGGTTGCACGTGCATGCATGGGGGGGCAGGGGCACATGGGGGAGTCATGTGCACAAGCGCAGGGGGGCAGCGCAGGGGGAGGCACATTGGGGGCATTGCATCATGGGTGTGGGCACGCGCGCGTACTTTCAGCACCCGAGGAAAAAAAGATTACCCATCACTGGTATAGGATCTCCTGCTTGAGCAGAGGGCTGGGCTAGGAGACCTCCAAGGTCCATTTATAATGTAAACATTTGTGGGAATATACAGTATTATTTTTAAACAAAAACATTTCTGGCATGTCTCCTATGAACTTTTCCAAGGCATATTGTGAAAATTAATTCTTTTTTCTTGTAGTTTAAAATGGGCATGTCACTTTTGATATTGTCTGTTTGACTGCATTTCTTAAGCCCCAAGGCAATAACATACATTAGGATCTTTGTAAGATTAAAATGCTGAAGCTGCTATGAATATTGCAAATGTCTTATGAAGGATGTAGGTAGAGAAATGAAGAAGGAATCTAGTTTTCAGTTTGAAATGAGAATCTAGTAAAATGGCTTTTGTAATCATGAAAATACTATAGAGAAGATGGAGCCCAAGCAGCTACTTAGTAAAATATGATCAAATAGAAAAGATGAAAAATAAATAAGAAATATTTCAGAATAATATACATGGACATATAAAATAGGAAGAGGAAAATCAGTATGAAATAAAATCTATCTTCTTTTTCATCTGTCTCTCTTCTCTGTCCCTTTATATTTACAGATAACAAAGATTATGATGCCTATTTGTCATATACCAAAGTGGATCCTGACCAATGGAATCAGGAAACTGGGGAAGAAGAACGATTTGCTCTTGAGATCTTACCAGATATGCTTGAAAAGCATTATGGGTACAAACTATTCATTCCTGACAGAGATTTAATTCCAACTGGAAGTAAGTTTTTAAACACATACACACACACACACACACACACACACACACACACACACACACACACACGCAAATACACTCATTTTGCATAGCACATTCACAATGTGCTGTTAGGTACATTTTAATGCGATACTCTACTAATGCTGTTTATTATACATTCCATTAAGATAAGTAATCAAAGCATATAAATAATTACAATGATACTAATACTAAAAATAATAAGCACTATATGTATAATATGCTAGATTTTATTAACATAAGTAACAGAATTAAATGTTCTTTGAAAAATTCATTGCATACCATAGCTAACTTACTAGCTAATTAGCTAGCTATTAGACTAATGTCTAGTCTAACTAAAAGTGTCTATATAAAATTTTGTCTTATATCTTCTTGTACGTACAAGAATAAAATCTTCCAAATATTTTTAACAGCAGTAAAACTAACAGGAGAAACAAATCAGATTAAGTTGTCAGTTTTCTAGAACTGACTATATATTCTAGATATAGTCTAGAACTAGATTAATATAGTTCTAGAATATATAAAGATTGTGCGAGATGGTGTTTAAATGGTTTCCTATCCTGCCATTACCACAAACATCCCCTGGAGATGAAAAGCTAGCTGAAAGGTCAGCCCATAAATAGATCTGTATTGTTTAACCTACTGTATTTTTCGGAGTATAAGACACACCGCAGTATAAGACACCCCTTAGTTTTGGGGGAGGAAAACAAGGAAAAAAGGCCTCTGCCTCCCAGCAATTTGCCAAACAGCAAACAGCAAACAATACAGATGATATACACTGTTTATGTGTATGTGTGCCTGACCCATAGAAATAGCAAAGAATTGAAGAAATGTACATTATGGCAGTATATTAATCCCAGAAAGTTTTCTTAAATGTAATCACACTAACTCCTCCCAATTATTTAAATAGATCTACTCCAAACATGACTAAGTCAGAGTTTAATTCAGCTGCCTTATTTTAATACTAATACTTAATACTAAAACAGGACATTTCAGATTATACTTTTACAGATCTTTAAAATTGATGTGGCTTTCTGGAAGGCTTTCTGCTATTTAAAAGAAGATACAATAGCACTGGGCCTCTTCAGAGCAAGAATTTATTTTAAAAAGCTTCTTCATTTTGTTAAGTTGTCTAGAACAATAATAAAGCAGTCTTTAAAAAATAAGTCTAATAATTTGAACACTCTACAAACATTTAACAAAATAACATATTAACAGAATCTGCCTCTACCTAGGATAGAACTCACAACCTCCTGATTGTGAGGCAAGAGCTCTACCTCTAGGCCTTAGTAGTTACAGCTTACCTCCTTGCAATTTCAGCAGTCTAACATTGCCAGCAGTTTATCTCCCAGCAATTTGTCTCATTACAGCCACCGTAGTTAGTTTCATTTTACCATGTGGCTTGCAAGCCTGTCAGCTGTAGGTCGGGAGGCTGCTAATTAGTTTCTTGTGCAAATCAGGCTCTGCTGCTGTTTGCTGCAAAGAGGTAAATTGGTGGCAAGGGTGGGGGTGGCTGGGTGGGGCTACATTCGGTGTATAAGACGCACCCAAATTTTCACCCTCTTTTTGACGGTAAAAAGGTGCATCTTATACTCCGAAAAATACAGTAATTTGTATTCTTTATTAAGTGGAAATATACTTCTTTGAAGCCTGAAATAGCATAGCATAGCACTTAGACTTATATACCAGTTCACAGTGCTTTACAGCCCTCTCTAAGTGGTTTACAGAGTCAGCATATTGCCCCCAACAATCTGGGTCCTCATTTTACCGACCTCGGAAGGATGAAAGGCTGAGTCAACCTTGAGCCGGTGAGACCCGAACTGCCAAACTGCTGGCAGCCGGTGATCAGCAGAAGTAGCCTGCAGTACTGCATTCTAACCACTGCGCCACCGGAGACTTCGAAAACCCCTTGGTCTATTTGGATGGCTCACCACTGGAGCCAGAAATAGATGTAGAAACAGGCACGTAGGCAAACGCCAAGCAAAGCGGAGACCGAGGCCAGCTGAGAATGAAATGAAATGAAATGATGGAGACTACCAAGAAGTATAGCACACAAGAGGATTAATAGCAATATACTGTAGCATCACAAATTTTTATCAGTTGTTTTACTTTTAAATATAAAGCTATTAGACAATCCTTTTATAATAATCTTTTTCCATTGTTAACGTAGACCAAATTCACCTTTCCTTGATCAAAATTTATTTTCTCATAGACACCACCCACTGAAAGTGTAAATCAGACAGGCTTCAATAGTACCAGTTAAATAAAGATGTTCTTTTTGCCATTGCAGTTTGCACAGATATAACGTGCCATATTAGTGGAATGATGAAATGAGATTGCATTAAGCTGTGTTATATTCCAAAAGTGGAAAAATAGGTCCATCTGCATGCAATAAAAAATCTGTTTAGGACATATTCTGTAAAAACAAATATGTATTGTAGAAACAGTGGCTCTTTCCTTGTGTTTTTTTAAATTAAATTTACCTGAAGTACTGATTTTCCCCTTCCAGGAAATAAAAAGGAAATATTTGCTTATATTCTTCATTCAGAGAAGGTTGCTCTCTATTTGCTTCCTGGAAAGGGGGGAAAGACAACTCTGCTAGCAGTTTTTATAAACATCTCTGGAGGGAGCTATTTCTCTTCCTATTTTCTTCCTATTCTGAATGGGTTCTCACCTAGGAACAATACCTCTGAACAGAGATGTACATGTGAATACTTCTTTCAAAATTTATATTGAATGCTTTTTAAGACGTAAATTAATAGTACTTATTTAAGATCTGCTTACAGATCACAGTCCAGGTATAGCGTTTTTTTTCTGATCTTGAGTTGTTCTTTTGTTTATCAGCCTACATAGAAGACGTGGCAAGATGTGTAGACCAAAGCAAGCGACTGATAATTGTCATGACTCCAAATTATGTGGTCAGAAGAGGCTGGAGCATCTTTGAATTGGAAACCAGACTTAGGAACATGCTCATTACAGGAGAAATTAAAGTGATCCTCATTGAATGCAGTGAACTGCGAGGAATTATGAACTACCAGGAAGTTGAGGCACTGAAACATACCATCAAGCTTCTAACTGTTATTAAATGGCATGGACCAAAATGCAACAAGTTGAATTCCAAATTCTGGAAACGTTTACAGTATGAAATGCCTTTTAAGAGGATAGAACCTATTACCCATGAGCAGGTTTTAGATGTTAGTGAGCAGGGGCCCTTTGGGGAATTGCAGACGGTCTCAGCAATTTCAATGGCTGCTGCTACCTCCACTGCTCTTGCCACTGCCCACCCAGATTTGCGTTCTACTTTTCATAACACATATCATTCACAGATGCGTCAGAAACACTATTATCGAAGCTATGAATACGACGTACCTCCTAGTGGCACCCTGCCTCTTACCTCAATAGGTAACCAGCATACTTATTGCAATATCCCAATGACACTTATTAATGGACAGAGACCACAGACAAAAACTAACCGAGAGCAGAATCCTGATGAGGCTCATACAAACAGTGCAATCCTGCCCCTCTTACCACGGGAAACTAGTATTTCCAGTGTCATTTGGTGACATCGGTGCAAGGGGGAAGTCAGCTCCCTTGATCAGAAGCAAGGTCTGCAGTCTGGTGCCTGGAACTACATCCTCGACTGCTGCTGTTAAACATGCTTTACAATCTATGAAATATGAGGAAAAACAGGGTCTTGTACATATGGTTTTGGAAATTTGTTTGTCGCATCAGTCTTCCTGTTTTACCCATGTCTTTACCATTCACATGTTGATTTTGTTTTATATGTCATTAAGATTTGTATATTTACATTTAAAAAAAGAGAGAAATGAAGAGACTGCTGTATAGATAGGGTTGTTGTTGTTTTTCTTCATTAGTATAATTTGAGTGTGTGTGTGCATTTTAAACATTTGGGGGGGGAATGCTTGGATAAAACTGTTTTTAATCTAGAAGCAGTATCCATGTTTTGGTCTGCCTAGGCCAATACCCAGAGTCGTGCTTGCAGCAATTCACCATTGACTGTTTGTGTGTGTGTGCACACGCATGCGTGCGTGTGTGCGCACATGGGTGCCTATTGAGATAAGTGTGAAATCACTTGCTCTTGGGAGGTCCCCACAAATGTTTCATAATCTTTTCTTCATGTTTTTAATCACACTGCTTCACTCTGCCCTTTTCCCATCACCTTTTTAAAGCAGCACACTGGGTGAAATTAAAGATGGTCTAATTGTCTAATATTTCACATAGTAAATAGTTGTGAACAACAACAATGAAAAACCCAGTCTGTATTACTTGCTTCACAATAACCACTATAACCACTATGGAATCTATAGAAAGAATAATAGATTTTTCTGTTTGATTTTATGAGTTGTTTGTATTCATTTTATATAGAAATAACATGCCAATTCTAATTCATTCACTTCCTGGGAAATTGTTGGATTTGTTTGTTTGCTTGCTTGCTTGAAATCAATGGTTTCTTTTCTTATTTACATTCTTCAAATGAGATTATTGACATCTGCCAAGGAAATAAGGCAGTAGGCACTGAAGTGCATTAAATCCTGCAGAGATTTCCAATGATGGCTTCCAAACCAAACTATAATAGAAGGACAATATCTAAAATGGTTTGTCATGTTGTATTACATAAAATGCTGTCTTTTAAGAACTATGGAACATACTTTTTCAACCAAGTTTGAAACATATGCATATTCAGATTTGATCATCACCTTTTCTTTTCACTGATACATCTGGAATTTAGTATTCTTTATTATTCATTATTATCTTTTCTTAAGCTTGTAATAACACTACATTTTTTAAAAATTCCAAGGTTGTTTAAAGAGATCTCAGGAGGTTGCAAAAAGTAAATACCAACAAACATCAATATTTTATAAAATATTAATATTTAAATCAGAAGTAGAAATGTTGGAAATAATGTTATTGAATAAAATAAACTAGTTTTATTTTAAATGTATTATTTCATCTTTAAAGAGTTAAAGAAAGAACATGTATTTTGGCTTTGCAATTATTTTATGCATAAATCTAAGATTGAACTTTGCCTATTTGGATTCAATAAGAATTCGTCATAAATATTAACAGATTTAACTCCTCATTCACCTACTGTTAACAGAATGACCACTACTATTCATATTTCCACCTATCAATGTAATAGCCACCTTTCATATAAGAAGGCAGCCAACGATAGATTATATGATTATTATAGCACTAGACTAATAGAGCACATTTCTTACAACATAAACTGATGTAGTAGATTACTGATATTAAATAATATGCTAGAGGAGAATATAGCATTTTTTAATGTTGCATTAAAAATGCAAAAATTAACAGCAACAATCATGTGAAACTGCAGATCTTTTTCTTCATTGGAAAAGAAAAGGGAAGTGTTTTCTACATAGTTAATACCAGTAAGACATAGCCAATATAATGTATGTGTTGTGTGTTTATTTTGACTGCCATCATAAAAAAGGCCTATATTTTGGGTCAAATAAGATGTTACCAATTAATTTTAAGCTAAAATCTAGATGTTTGGGTTCCATTGGTACATGAAAAATTACTGGTATTATGGTGTAAATAGTTAAGAAAACACTTGAAAGCTGAATTAGGATATATAGGATGTTTTTTGACATAATTTAACTAACAATATTTATTTCTGTGACTGTTCACTCAAGTCCTTTTCTAGTAGTTTGCTATTTTCCTTCAACACACACATACAAAAGAAAAAATGTGGACATGCGGCAAATAAACACACTAAGCATAAAATGCTGTCAAGTAGGATTTGAAAGTTCACATTCTTTAAAAGTTCATTCTTTGAAAATTTAAAATAGTTATTACTGGTTATAGACACCTGCGAGGCACTAGTGGAATTAATCACTTTTTATAAGATTCCAAATCAGAGAACTCCAAATAGCTAATAAAAGATGCAACAGCTTTTCCTTTAAAAATTTTAATCTTACATTTGATTTGTGAAGTATTGTAAAGCATTGCAATCTGACAAAGTCACACTGTAGAGTCTAGCTGGATGGTATTCTTTGATTTTTTTTCCTCACAAGGAACACTTTTGTCCTCTGTTTTTAATGTAGATTGAAGCACTTTGAATAGCATGATTCAGGGATTAATAGATACTATTTGATATTCATGCTACTTAAAGATTTTCTTATAATGCTTTGTCATATTATTCAGAAAGAAATTACAGAATTGGTTTGGGGGAAAAACACAAAACAAATGGGAAAAAAAGCTATTAATGGTTTGAGAAACATTCCACCCAAGTAATTCCTTTTCTATAAACAGCTCTGTTTGAGAAACAGTAAAGGATCTGTCAAAATGCATACTTAATGTTTGACTAAAATTCTGTTAGAACACAAAATAAAAAGAAAAAAATGCCCTAATTATTGGGCTCCATTCTTCTTTATTGGGGAAAGAGGAGAGAGGAAAATGTTCTAATTTTGCAGTGTTTGCATGCAAAGCCAAATTTCAGGGTCATCCTTAAAAATAGAACGCATGTGTGGTGCCCACATACAGGTACTGAATGTAAAAGAGTTAAGTTGTTGTATAAAGTTAAAGTGTGGTTAAAAGGAATTGTATACACAAGTAAGTATGGAGCCAAACAGCTTTTAAATGTATGGTAAGTGGAAAGGGGGAAGTGTTTATCCCAGTTCTCCAGAAGGGAGGAGGGACAGATTACATCATAAGGAGCCAGCCAATCGGATCATAGATAGCAGGGCCAGGAACTATAAAAGGCCTAGGTGGAAGAGCTGAGGAGAGCTCTGTTTGTGGTAACTTCCAAGAGGGAAGGTTTGTAAGGAATCTCTGCCTGAATTTAACTGTCCAAGAGGGAAGTTAACAGGAGAGAAGATAGGCTCTAGGCAGTTCTGTGGGAAGCAGGTGCCAGGGTCAGGGAACTTTATTGATTGATATATTGTGTTATTTGTAGATAGAGATAAACAGTGAAACGTGCTCTAATCTATAGGCCTTAATCTAAAGAAGAACTGGGTTTTCTTAGATTTAGTCTCTGAGGAGAAGAAAAGGTGCAAAAGAATTGAATAGCTGGTCTGAAAGAAATCTACTTGACATTTACTGAGAAGTTTGTATTTAAATAAACTGTTTTCTTGTTTGTTCAAGAAATGTCTCAAAGTCTTTCTATTTCTCACATAAAGCATATCTTGAGCAATTCTGCAGAGCATAGAGATAGTGTGACAGTAAAAATCAAGCCTCTAAGGAGAGAGAGAAGTGGAACAGAGGGCATTACCCTTGGTCAGGGAGATATAAAAAGAAAATTAAACATAAATCCATTCAGAACACTATTTTACGCTACCAAGACATATAAATCAATAAACCTGACTGGAGGGGGACCCTCGCAACTGGTGGTAGCGGTGGGATTTGAACTGGTGGAGAACGAAATAGTAGTTAGTACAAAAAGCTGAGAGGAAACTTTTGAATTTTAAAATTTTAAGGCTGAAGAAGGTCAAATCTCCTGAGGTAAATGAAAGAGGGTAAAGTAAGGAGATTGGCTGAAAGTAGGCAGAGAGGGTGTTTTGAGGTAAACTGAGATTGGTAAAGTAGAAACACCACTCGAAACTGCTGGACATTGAAAGCCTTGTGTTAAACCACAACAAAAGCACACACCAAGCTGTATTTGTTGGAGTGTGTCAACTCGTTTGTGTGTTCCACGAAGGACTCAGGGTGCGAGTTCGAGTGGAGTGGAAATTCAGTTTGAAAGTGTAGATTGATCCTCTCTGAGGTAAAAGTTTAATTGGTATTGTAGGAGAGGACAGTCGGATCACTGTGAAGATAAAAGAAAAGCAAGACTATATATAAGATATATAAAAAGGAGCTCACAGATTGGGGAAAGAGGCTTGTCATTTAAAACCTTAATTTGGGTGGGGGGAGGATGGAAACAAGACATAGAAGACAGATACAGCCAGCTGGTGGGGGCCACAGGTTGATGAGCCCATGTCAAATGTAAACTTGGAAGCTGAACTTCTTAGAAATAAGTTAAGCCATGAACGGGAAATGAGAGAGATGGAATTAGCCAAGGAACAGAGAGAGATGGAATTAGCCAAGGAACAGAGAGAGATGGAATTGGCAAGGGAAAAAGAAAGAGAAGAGATGGAGTTAGCCAGGGAACAAGAAAGAGAAGAGAGGGAGATGCAGGCTAGAATGCAGAAAGAAGCCTTTGAACATGAGTTAGCTATGGCAAAATTAAAAATATCCCAGGTAGAACAAGAATCTAGAGCAGTGGTTCCCAAACTTTTTCAGTCCACCGCCCCCTTGGTGCTACAAACTCATCCTCACCGCCCCCCACCCCACCCCCTCAGGTGGGTGTGGCATAGTGGTCAGGTGACTGGGTGGGCGTGGCCAACTTGTAAAGTGTGGTGAAACTCATTTAACAACGCTCTTGCTTAGCAACCAAAATGTTAGGTTCAATTGTGGTCATAAGTCTTTCTTTCATTCTTTCTTTCTTCTCTACCTTTCCCTTCTTTCTTTCTTTTTCTTTCTGTCTTTCTTCCTACCATCTTTCTTTTTCTTTTTTTCTTTCCTTTCTTTCTTTCTGTCTGTCTTCCTTCCTACCTACCATCTCTTCTTTCTGTCTGTCTGTCTGTCTTCCTTCCTTCCTACCATCTTTTTCTTTCTGTCTGTCTTCCTTCCTTCCTACCATCTTTCTTTCTTTCTCCCTCCCTCCCTCCCTCCTTCTTTCTTTCCTTTTTCTTTCCTTCTTCCCTCCCTTCCCTTCCCTCCCTCCTTTTTTCTGTCTGTCTTCCTTCCTTCCTACCATATTTCTTTCTTTCTGTCTGTCTGTCTTCCTCCCTCCCTCTTTCTTCCTTTCTTTTTCTTCCTTTCCTTTTTCTTTCCTTCTTACCTCCCTCCTTTCTTTTTCTGTCTATCCTCCTTCCTTCCTACCATCTTCCTTCCTTCCTTCCTTCCTTCCTACCATCTTTCTTTCTTTCTCTTTCTTTCTGTCTTTCTGTCTTTCTTTCTTTCTTTTTCTTTTTCTTTCCTTTTTCTTTCCTTCTTCCCTCCCTCCTTTCTTTTTCTGTCTACCTTCCTTCCTACCATCTTTCTTTCTCTTTCTTTCTGTCTTCCTTTCTTCCTCCCTCCCTCCCTCCCTCCCTCTTTCATTCTTTCCTTTTTCTTTCCTTCTTCCCCCCTTCCCTTCCCTCCCTCCTTTCTTTTTCTGTCTGTCTTACTTTTTTCCTACCATCTTTCTTTCTTTCCTTCTTCCCTCCCTCTTTTCTTTTTCTGTCTGTCTTCCTTCCTTTCTACCATTTTTCTTTCTTTCTTTTTCTTTCTTTCCTTCTTCCCTCCCTCCTTTCTTTTTCTGTCTGTCTGTCTGTCTTCCTTCCTTCCTTCCTTCCTACCATTTTCCTTCCTTCCTTCCTTCCTTCCTTCCTTCTTTCCTTCCTTCCTTCCTACCAGAGTCCCTTGGGAGTTGGGCGGCATACAAATCTATTAAATTAAAATCTTTCTTTCTTTCTCTTTCTTTTTCTTTCTTTCCTTTTTCTTTCCTTCTTCCCTCCCTCCTTTCTTTTTCTGTCTATCTTCCTTCCTACCATCTTTCTTTCTGTCTTCCTTCCTTCCTCCCTCCCTCGCTCTTTCTTTCTTTCACTTTTCTTTCCTTCTTCCCTCCCTTCCCTCCCTCCTTTCTTTTTATGTCTGTCTTCCTTCCTTCCTACCATCTTTCTTTCTTTCTGTCTTCCTCCCTCCCTCTTTCTTTTCTTTCCTTCTTCCCTCCCTCCCTCCTTTCCTTTTCTGTCTGTCTTCCTTCCTTTCTACCATCGTTCTTTCTCTTTCTTTCTTTATTTCTGTCTTCCTCCCTTCCTCCCTCTCTCTTTCTTTCTTTCCTTTTTCTTTCCTTCTTCCCTCCCTTCCCTTCTCTCCTGCCAGCCATGGCCAGGCTGCCGCCGCTCACCCAGGCCAATGGCTTGGTAAGCATTCTCCAGGTTGTGCACCAGGTCGCAGAGCGCCATCAAGGCCAGCTGCCGCATCAGCAGCTCGGGGTGCTGCAGCTCTTCACTGAGCTTGGGGAGGCCTCGGCGGCCAAAGGCCACAGGCGCCTTGGTGGGGTCGATGTCAGGCGGCAGCTGGGCTGAGATCCGTGGGTGCTCCATGCCGAATTGCGCACGCCGGGTTGCTAGGTGACAGGGACGCTGGGCGGGAAAGTCCATGCACATGCAGGTTCCACGGCAAGGCCTTCCTGCAGGTCTGCGAGCGCTCGCCCGAGCAGCTTCGGGAGCGGTCAGCTTCCCTCGTCGCTGTGCCGTGCTCAGTACCTAGCACTTGTAACTCCATCGCATTCCACGCTCTTGCGTGCAGGGCAGTCCATTCTGAAAGAAAACATCTCGCATTTTCTTTCAGAATGGGCTGCCCTGCACACAAGAGCGAGGAACACGAGGGAGCTTCAAGTGCAAAAGCATGGCGAACCACCTACCGCCCCCATGGACCCTCTCACCGCCCCCCTGTCACCACCCTTGCCTCTCACCGCCCCCCTAAGGGTTCCCACCGCCCCCCAGGGGGCAGTACCACCCACTTTGGGAACCACTGCTCTAGAACAATAATAAAGCAGTCTTTAAAAAACGAGTCTAATAATTTGAACATTCTACAGACATTTAGTTATTCACTTACCCCCTTGCATCCAGTTCAGCAGAAAATAAAATTCTGCGTGTCTCTCCCAGCTATTTGCCTCTTTGAAGTTTCAGTTTCAGTTTCATTTTAGCACGTGGCAAATCAGCTGGGGATCAGGAAGCTGCTAAGGACTTGCTTGTCTTAACAGGCTCTTCCCTGTTTGCTGCAAACAGGTAAATTGCTGGAAGACAGAGGCCAAAGGGTGGGGGTGGGTGGGTGGGTGGGTGGGGCTACATTTGGTGTATAAGATGCACCCAAGTTTTCACCCTCTTTTGGGGGGTAAAAAGGTGCGTCTTATACTCCGAAAAATATGGTATTTATTTATTCTCAACTGTAACTTAATACTAATTTCATTCTGCAAAATAGCAAATGGAATTTGAAAGTTAGGAAATGTGTACTAATTTTGGGATTTAACATCTAAGGTTTTTTTTAAATTTAAGGTAAAAGTAGTCAGCCATATGAAAGATACAAAAATAAAGGAAAATTTTTTTGGAAAAGGAAAGCAAAGCCTTTTTTTAAATGACAAATTTTGAGATTTATATCAGGCTCCCATTTTAATCCCTCAAGTCTAAAGAGAGAGATAATATTTAGGTTAACATAATGTATTACAAGAATACTTGTAATCAGATTTGCTCTGAATCAGCTTTGAATCCACATATTCTATTTTACTTAAGGTATTATAAAGTGAATTTATTTGCAATTATTGACAATTCCGATTATTTTACAAGACTGTGTTTGTTTCAAATTCAAACATATCTTACTCAATCGCTTAGAACTAATGTTGTAGAACCAAAAGTTTGTATGTGTATGTGCATGTATCTTCTGTCTATCTAGAAATTCACTCCAGCCCTTTTATGGTGTTCTCTAGATTGAGAACTTCTGACATAATGAAGTACATTCTAAAGCTTGTCATGAATTTGCTCAATCTAAATCAGTGGTTCCCAACATGGGGCCCATGCCCCACAGGGGGGCAATTTGATTTTTAATGGGGGCAATTTGAAAATGAGCTATTAACTGAATTTTTGAAAGCCCGCTAATTGTTCTTATATATTTGTGATGAAACAGCTGTGTTTCATTTACCTATTATTGTCTTTGTTAAAGTGCATTTCCTAGGGCCTGGTCTGAAAAGGATATCCCAGCTGGGGGGGACGGAGCAACTGCCAGCCAATCAGATGTGTTCCCACTAAGGATCATGGGACTGGCAGAGTCTCTCTCTCTCTCTCTTTCCTGTGGGCTTTGCTGCTGGGTGGTTGCAGGGAGAGCTGCTCTCTAGGGAGGCAGAGTGGGGAAACCTAAGGTGACCAGACATCCTGCTTTGGGCGGGACAGTCTCGCTTTTGAATAATTTGTCCCGCGTCCCGCAGCGTTTCAAAAAAGTCCCGCTTTTTTAATTTGAATGATCCTGCCGGTTCGGCCGGGCCAGTCGTTCGGCGTAGAGTCAATGGAACTGGCGGCGGTCGCAGCGCAGGGCTTCTCCTGCCAGCTTCCCCCGCCCGGCTGGATGCCGCCATTTGGGTTATTTTGTCCTCTGCGCATGCGAGGACAAAATAACCCGAATGGCGGCATCCAGCCGGGTGGGGGAAGCAGGCAGGAGAAGCGCCGTGACCGCCGCCAGTTCCATCGGCTCTTCGCCGAACGACTGGCCTGGCCGAACCGGCAGGATTTCACCCCCCAAATTGTGCCTGACGATCTTACCAGCGTCTGGCAGTTTGCCTCTTCTCTTGCTTGGCAGGTCTTTGCAGGGAAACTTCTTAAAATGAAAAGTTATCGCGAGTGTGAGAAGTTAATTGCTCGCACTCGCAATAACTTTTCCTTTTCATTTCAAGGAGTTTCCCTGCAAAGACCTGCCAAGCAAGAGAAGTGGCGAACTGCCAGACGCTGGTAAGATGAGCGTCTCGCAGCCCGACCCTCCCCCTCCCCTGCCACCCCCAATTGTGCCGGGTAAGGCAGGCATGGTTCAGCGGCGGCAGCAGCAACAATGCTGGGCCGATGGGGAAGAAGAGGAGGCTAACTCATGGCCGGGTGGAACGGCCATCTCTATAGACCCAGCCATTCTGGAGGCTAGGAACTACTCCCAACTGCCGCCGCTATGACTCCCAAGTGCTCCCGCTACAGCCTGCTTCTCCTCTTCCCTGCGCCGGGTCCATGTGTCACTGAGGGAAGGTTTCCTCCCAGCGATCAGCTTGCATTTCAAACAACCTCTCGATATGGTTTCTCCTCTGCTCCTTCCAGTCCTTGTCACATAAAATGTTTTTGTTCACTTCCCGTCCAGGCAGGAATGCCGAGGGGGGGGTGTCTGCCCACGGCCCCAACTATTTCCAGACCCAACAAGAGGACATGTCCTTAGGCTACCGGTAGAAAAATAAACCCAAGTCCAGCCCCTCCTGCCATGGCTCTTTGCAAGCTCCCTGGACTGAAGACTGGAGTGGGTGGGTTTTCATCCAGGTGGAGCACTTGCAGCTGTGGTGTCTTTTTGGCCCCCCCTGCTATTCCCGACCCGGCAGGTGTGGCATGCTTGCACAACCATGTGGCTGTCCTTGAAAGATTGACAGAGTGGCCACCTCGGATCCCCACATGCAAAGGAGAAGGGACCGTCAGCCTCCACTGCTTGGCAGAGTCGAAAGCCAGCCTCAAATGCCCCAACCTTTGAAAACCATCCCTCCCAAGTAGGGCAGGGAAGAGGCTGCCTTTGCCGGGACTCATCACGCACCACTAACAGTTGCCATTGTCACCACGGCGCTGTGGAAAGCTGCAGCCGTTCAAAGTTTTGCTGCTTTCCTCAGGCTCCGACTCCCTCTCCGGCAGGAACAGGACATACCACCCCGCCTGCTAGAGGAGGGGGGGAGGAAAGGCGGACTTTCCCCCATGCGCACTGAGCCGCAGCGCCCGAAGCTTCTCCCTTCTTGAAGGCCATTCCCTAAGGAGCTGTCCCCTGTCTGCATGATGTAGGACCTCCTGGGAAGCTGACATCTCGGAGATGTCACAATGTCTTCTTCGTCCCCCCATAAATGTTATTGGTACGTTCCATTCCTTCCTCCCTATTCACTTGTAGCAACCCAAAGGGGAGGGGAGAGGGTGGAATCATTGCTTTTCTTTTCTCTCGCTTTTTTGCTTCAGCCACATTTTTTTCCTTTCTCCGTAGAGTATTTATGTGCGTTCTTTGTTTCTAACCAGTAGACGTCGGATGAACAGGTAAGCTGGCCCTGCGCCAGTAGGAACCCACCCCTGGCTGCAATGAAGGGGGGGTGTTTGGGGGGGGTGCACAAAGCTGCAGGATAAGAGACGGACCCCTCCCATCTTGCTCCCCTAGAAAACCCCCCCCCCCCGGTCAATGGTGTCCCGCTTTACAAAAAATAAAATCTGGTCACCTTAGGGAAGCCCAGCAGTGAGGATACAGAACCAAGACCCAAGTTTAAGTAAAAAAATTGTTAGATTTACAGTTATTTTTAGTCTGTGTTTTCCAAGGCCGTGTTTTCCAAGGCTTTTCCTCTCAGAGCAATCTGGATCTGGGCCACACATGCATAGGCCTTGCCAGGCCTGTGTGATTCACCTCCACCTACTGAACTACCAAAGCATTTCCCCACTAAGCTGCAGGATCAAACCAAGTGGGCGAGTAGGAGGGTCATAGGTTACAACCCCCCTTTCGTTCATGACAATCTTATTATTCATAAATTAAGCTAAGAATGTTTTTTAAATTTCCCTCTTTCTGCACCATCTTCTTTTGTTATTTCTTTTAATAATTTGCATCATTTCATAAGTTTTTCTCACATTTATTTCTTTTAGTCACAAACCCTATGCATAAAATGAGCAGTGCAAGCAAGAAAATTTTTTGTCAGTATTCATAAGAATATTTAAAACTTGGCTTCATTCCTGCTATCCATGATGAACGGTCACCTTTCTGCCTCTTATGCCAACAGTGCTTGACCAACGAATCGATGACACAAGGTCGTCTTGAGGCGCATTTGAAGGCGAAACATAGTGTGTACATAAATTCAGATTTAAATTACTTCAAGTCTTTAAAGAAGTTTGAAAAAAGATCAACAATAAAGTCTCTGTTCATTGCACAAACTGTTACTGTCAGTCGTACTCTTGAGGCTAGTTATGAAATTTCTTTACTCATTACTAAATCTGGAAAAAATCATACTATAGGGGAGGATTTAATTAAACCATCAATATCAGCATTTCTTAAAATAGTTCTGGAAAAAGATGACAAAGATGTGAAAGCCATACCACTCAGTAACAATACTGTTAGCAGAAGAATAGATGAAATGAGTGAAGATATTGAAACACCACTTGTTGAAAAGCTGAAATCAAGAAAATTCTCAGTACAAATGGATGAATCAACTCTGAGAGACAATGAGGCCGTATTGCTAACCTATGCAAGATATATTGATAAAAGTGAATTTGCTGAATAAATATTATTCTGCAAATCATTAGAAACCACCACAACCGCTACTGATATATATAATAAGCTAAAAATTACTTAGATGTCAATAATATATCAATGGAAAACATAACATCTTGTGCTGCAGATGGTGCTCCTGTTATGATGGGCAAGAAAAATGGCTGCTTAAAATTGATGAAAGGTAAGAATCCAGAAATGCTTCTTGTGCAGTGTTATTCATAGAGAGAACTTAGTGTCCAAAAAATATTTCTCCTGTTTTTAATTAGGTACTAAAATCAGTTTTAAAATGTATCAATGCTATCAAAGCTAATGCCAAATGTGAGCATCTCTTCAAGCAATTTTGTGAAGATAAAAATGCAGACCATGTGAGACTTGTACTTCACACTGAGGTAAGGTGGCTCTCAAAGGGAAATTGTTTGAAAAGATTCATGGAACTATTTGATGTTCTTAGTGACTTTTTAAGCGACAAGCCTGCTAAACATTGATGCTAAAGCATTTGTGAGTTATTTAGCAGATATCTTTGAAAAACTGAATATGTTGAATAAACTTCAAGGAACAAATAAAACTCTTGTTGATGCAAAGGCGAAGATATTTGGCTTCATTACATTTACAGTTATGTCAAAAACATATTTCTGACAAAAATTTTGACATGTTTCATTGACTAAAAAATGTGAGGTGACTGGTGCTGTACTTGTCATTGTGGATCATCTGAAAATATTGGCCTTTGATTTGAAAGATTGATTTTCTGATTTAAAACAAATTGATTTTCCAACATGGATAGTGCAGCCAGTGCTGGTGGATCTATCTGATGTTTCAATGCAGTACCAAGAACTCTCGGAAATGCAAAATGATGAGTCACTTGAAACTTTATTCCATATAAAAGGAGCAATGGCATGGCTTTGTGACGAGACAGAAACTAAATACCCAAATTCAACCTACTTTGCAAGAAAACTGCTATTACCATTCCCATCTTCATATTTAGTTGAATGTGGCTTTAGTGCTGTAAATGATTTGCTACTGAAGAAAATAAATCGACCGGATATCACTGAATGAGGAGACTTGAGAATAAAGCTGACTCAATTGGAGCCTAATATAAAATCTCTCTCAAGCAAAAAGATCTCACTAACTTAAGTAGACTAAAGCTGCAATCCTACATCATTTTCCCAGGAGTAGGCCAAATTGAAGACAATGGTACTTACTTCTGAGTAGACATGCATAGGATTGCATTGTAAATATGATCTTGAGGTGAGCTCAAATTGTATTTTGAATTTGTTAGGTACCTTTATTTTAATATGTATAGTAATTAATATGATCAAAGTATTACAGAAAAAGCTTTCATTAAAATTATTTTATATTTATGCATTTCAGTTCTCTGTTATATGTTTTGAAACTTTATTTGCTGTTTTTTCATATCCCTTCATACTATTATTTTTTAAGTTCCTCAGTACTTCTACTGTCTTTTGTTCTTTTATTTTTCTCTCATGGATGCCATGTTCTTTGGAACCTTGTTTAAACCCAGTTAATGGCCTTTTAGGCTTCTTCCGCATGATAGTAGTTCACTTTTTGAATACTAAGAATTATACTATGTCACGGGGGGGGGGGCATCAGGTATGAAATGTAAGACAAAATATTACACTCTCCTTGATTAAACAGATGCTTTAAAAATATAAAACTGTACAGCATTTGACTGAACACTTTCTGTTTTGTATATATACTATGCAGATCAGTCTAGGTTTTAATTTTGTGAATTACATAATACTTTTACTTCTTTGAAAACAAAGAAAAAATTGCAATCCTATACACTCTTGTCAGTCACTGAAACCTGCAAACTCCTTTCTGTGAATGTGTAGAATTATTTTATTTTTCAAGAGAATTTAAATTGATGATGAAATGCTTTAAGATACTTCTAATTAATAAAACAGAGTGGACTCAAAGAACATTCCATTGCTGAATACAAAAATATTGCCACTTTAAAAACAATAAGTTAGTTTATTTTACAATATTTTACATTATTTTGTTAAGACTTTTCACATTGCATTGTCATGCCTCACTCACATATGATTTCATAATTTTGCACAAAGCATCTCCAACAACATGTCATCCATATTTACTGTTCCAATAATGGGCCTGAAAAAAAGTTCTGCAATAACACTGGCATTAATTGATCCAAGCATAGAAAGAGCCACATTCAGTTTGGCAAATCTGTCCTGGTCTTCTCTGTGAATCAGTCTGACGTGTTCGTTTAGGGCTTGTTGTGCTTCTTGCTGCAGTCCTTGGATGTACTGCACACAATGCAGCCCTGGCAACTCTAAAAGGAGAGAGACGGGAAGAAGAACAGGACATAAACATTACATTATTATCTCTTTCACTTGTAATATAAACAATTTATATTGGATCATTTTGCTATTAATAAATTAGTGTACTACATCGGACCTTCTGACTAAGGTTATATATTGAAAGAAGTATGTTATCATGCCGATAGAGTAATATAAAAACTGTTACATGGAAAGTATTTCAATCTTCTTGCTTCTAAAGAGATACTAAAACTGCTATGAAAATAATATTTCTGCAAAAATATCTCTTCACACAAACGCACTGACATCCATGTTTAATAAAGTGTTTCACTAATGTTAATTCTTATGGATGAAAATGGTCATTGCAACACATTTACTTATTTTTTTAAAAAGAGGCTTTTCAAACAACCTGTTAACTCCAATACAACCTAAGTTAAAAATATGCACTGCTGCAAAGGTATTTCTGCAGTTGCATGCAGCAAAAAGAAAGCTCCAAATTAAACTAAGATGTTTACATCTGCACCTAAGCTCAATACTTTGCAATCTTGCATGATAGGATCTCTCCCTTAATTTTAGCACCTAGCACTTGCTACAGAATATATATTACATTTATACCATTTTAGAATAGTTCTATTTTAGAAGACAGCAGTGCTAGGTTCTGACTATTGAAATACATAGAAAATGGTATGTGAGTTAACACCTGATAAATAACACAGAAACTTGATGCTTTTCTCTCTTGTCACTGTTCCTTAAGAGCAGCATTATTTACACAGTTTTAATAATAAATGACTGGCATCTCAACTAACTTGGATGTTTTAAGACTGCAAATATTTTTTTCAGGTTATTCAATCCCTAATGTCTTTATGCTTAATGTACTAGTATTCCATTCCACACTACGTAATTTAATAAAGTTTAAATCATATTCTTCCACAACACATATCTAAAATGTTATTAACTAAAACCTAACTTTATTTTTTATTAAATCGTTAAATAAGATATGCTGAAGCAAAGCTAGCGCTAGTTTTATAACATGAATTTGAGGTAAATTCATTTATTTTTGTTTTCCTCAATATAGATAAAAAACAAATCTCACATAGTTTTTTTTATTTTTCAAAATCCAAACTTAACATGTTTTATAGTTAGCAATATACTAATTATAGTTCCCAAATGGTGTGAAGTAGAGATTTGACTTATTTCGTGTTGTCTGCATGCAACACTTGTGAACTGATATTTGTTTTCACACCAAGTATCATCAGAAGACTGTTTTTTTAACATTTCAATTCACAAAATTTTAATTCTCTTTCTGAACTCTCTATCACCTGCTATTAATCCAAAAAGCAGAATGACTACTACTATTAGGCATTTAACTTAGTAATATTTTAAAAATACAGACACCAGCAATCTAACTCAATTGCTGCATTCCGACAGCTGCCGGTCCGACCTAAATTCTTAAGTCCAGTTATTGAACGTTTTTTTTTTAAGGATGCTTTTGCAAGTATGGGCAAAGCCAGACCAGTCGAACTTCCTCCCAAGTTACAGAGGAATACTATCAGAAGGACAGGCCCTTTCCGTTACCAGATGTCTTCCAGATGAGTTGGAGTTCCCGATGGGAAGTTTAAGGTCAACACATCCGGGGGTCACCCAATTTCGAGGCCTGTCCCGAGTCGTACCCAGGCACTACCAAAAACGGCTGGCTTACCCGGATTGAAGAGAACCGTCCCCTTGAGGTAGGCATACTCCTTGGTGCTTATGTCCAAACTCCAACATTTGGCCAAAAAACCTTTGATGCTTTGGATCTCTGCCGCCGACGGTACCTTGGCGTTGCCGCTGCTGCTACTTCCATTCCCATTCCCACAGCTCTGGTCCAACTCCCCCTGCGTCTCGCGGAACAACTGGAGCTGCCTCCGCCGCCGCTGCTCTTCATCGCAGCGCTTGTTGGTCAGTATCCTGTGGAGCATGCTGAGCTCCGTGGTCTCTACCGTCTCGAAATGCACTCGATCCTGGGCCAGCCCCAGCACGAGCAGGGGAGCCCAACAGCTGCGCACAAGCACCAACTGCTCGTCCAGAGGCAGCTCCTGAAAGCAGGGCACGTTCTTGACGAAACGCAGCGTTTTCACCAACACGGCCGAAGCCGCCTTGCACGCGACCTGCGGGGTCTTGAGGGCTATACGCCTCTGCCTACCGCACGAGCAGTCGAGCGCCGGCGCGTAGGGCACCTGGCCCGGTTGAGGCGCGGGCTGCTGCCGGCTGGTCTGTTCTTGCTGCTGCAGCTCCTCGCTCTTCAGTATGTTGTAGAGAATGCTGCTCTGCCCCCGGGAGTCAGTGCAGCACCGATATCTGTCCATGTACGCCATATCTCCAAGGGGAGGCAGCAGCGGACTCTGAGGGAGGAAGAGCGGGTAACCGACGTCCCTTCGGCCCAAATCAAAGATGCTGCCTGGTCGCCCACTGCGTGGCCCTTAACTTTTATTTATAGCGCGAGGGTAACCGCGCTTTGCGGCGCTGGACTTCAAAGGCGCAGATGCTTGTTACTGGCTGGGAGGAAAGGACAGGGCGGAAAACAAGACGAAAAGCGACCCTTAAAAACTCCACCTTCTCCCCTCCCCTCTTACCGGCTGTAGAGAAAGAGAGCGCCTATATTTGTCTTCGTGCTGGATTTGCAATCTGCTGCTCGCGTTGCTTGGGAAAAGATTTCCTGATTCCGTTGTGTCTCCTTCCAGCGCCCCCCCCCCCAATTAAAAAATAGCTTCTTGAACAAAGCGAAAGGGGCAAAAAAAATGCAAATCTTTCTACTCTACCTATTTCTACTTTCTACTCTATCTATTCCTCAGTTGGAGAACTGAAGCTTAGGAAAGCTAAAATAAAAGATGAACAAAGTTCAGGGCATTAAATTGGCACTAAACAGGCTATTCGGAGAATCAGCCAAGTGCTTTGAACTTTGTAGAAAGCCATCAGATGAATATTTTTTTCTGGGTTTGCAGAAGACGGTTGTAATGTTTAACTTCAGGCACAGCAATTTAATAAACTATATTTTTAAAGATCTACCGGTAATTGATTTCAATGTATTTGTATCTCCCCCCCCCCATCAAGCCTGGGGAAAAAAGCATTGTTCATTAATGAATTGACACCCAGAAAAATATACCTCATTTTATTTATATTTTAGTAATTTTAATGGATTTTTATAAAAATACTTTTGCTCAAATGCAGTTAAATCTATGTTGCAGAATATTGTTTTATTATATGCCAGATTCTCTTTCAGCTGATTAACTGAATTAGAGCTCAAGGCTGTAATATTGTAATATAAATATTTAGATTGAAGTCAGTGATTTACAAGTATTTCATGATGGTGGAGCTCCTAACAAAATGTAAAAATTGTAATATCTATTCAACTTAGCCATTTTTCTTTTGTTATTGTTAAAAGAGATTTTTCCCTCCCTAAAAATATTGAGTAGCATATCATTTTTTCTCCTGTATTCATTCTCTCCATAAACCACATTATCAAGTTCAGATGTCTGTTTCTATTCATTATTTTCAGGATCAATGTCTTCATTCTTCTCCTTTCCTACTCTCCTCTTCATTATCATATTAGTTTGAGTAATTGGATCTGGTTGGTCCTTTATTAGGACTACTCAGGCAAGTTATTAGAGAAACAGAAGCATCTTAAGTTTGTGGAGATACCAATATCAATAAATAATGAAGGGCTATGCCTTATATAAACATGTATTAATATTAGGATTAGCAATAGTGAAGTGATTAGAAGTTAGAATAGAGGTAGAAATAAGCAATAGGGGGAATAGTAGCAGATATAATTTTTTCTCTCTATATATACCACATTTTTCAGAGTATAAGACGCACAGGAGTATAAGACGCACCTTGGTTTTTGGGGAGGAAAATAGGGGGGGGAATCTGCCTACCAGGTATTCATCTGGCTAGCGTCCTTAGTCTGGTCAGCTTCAGCACATTATTTTATCCCCTGGTTAGGACTTAAAAAAACCTTCTTCGGAGAGAGTAACAATGAAAGAGCCTGCAAGCCAGTAAGAGCTGGGAAGATCATTAGCACCTGGTTAGGGCTAGAAAAAAAACTTACTCGGAGCAAGTAGAGCAATGAAAAAAACCCTGCAAAGACTTAGAGCTGGAAAAACATTCTTCGGAGAGAGTAACAATGAAAAAGCCTGCAAGCCAGTAAGAGCTGTGAAGATCTGTTAGCACCTAGTTAGGGCTGGAAAAAAGCTCCAAAAAAGCTACATTCAGTATAAGACGCACCCAAATTTTCAGCCACTTTTAGGGAGGAAAAAGGTGCGTCTTATACTCCAAAAAATACGGTAATAGAATATAAGTAATAATTTGATGGAAAAGATTAGAGGGGGAAAGATGGTATTACCATGTATGCTTACAACATTATTGTCATTAAAAGGGAATATTGAAATATTGAATAACTACTTTAAAAAACCATGTATATTAATACTAGAATTATATAAGTTTAATTAATATAACAATTATTATGATTATCATTATTGATGTTTGTATCAAAATGAATTATACCCAGGGATCACCACTGTTCATGTATTGATATTGATGTATATTTAAAAATAAAAAAACTTTAAAAAATATTTTAATAGAAAGATAAGTTTTATTATTTTTATGTAAGAGCCGAGGTGGCGCAGCGGTTAGAGGCAGTACTGCAGGTCACTTTAGCTGACTGTGATCCGCAGGTCAGCGGTTCAAATCTCACAGGTTCAAGGTTGACTCAGCCTTCCATCCTTCCGAGGTAGGTAAAATGAGGATCCAGATTGTTGGGGGCAATATAAATATACATTGCTTACTGGTGTAAACCACTTAGAGAGTGCTCACAAAATAAAATAAAATAAATAAATAAATGTACTTATTTATATATGTCATTCCTTCCTATCCAATGTTTTGTAGAACAAAAGTTATAGCTAGCAAATATATTATGAATATTACTGTGCCTTTAAGGTTAACATTCTACATGTGGCCCTATATTTTCTAATGTTTTATTCATTTTGTTTCTTTGGTCCTGGAGCAAGTTTTACTGTTATTATTTGTTTATTGTTAATCTTATTTGTTTATTTTTGTTACAAATACTTGTATGCTGCCTGCTTGTGCAACTCTACAGTATACATACTGTAAAAAAGTATGTATACTGTAGAATTGTAGACTACTGTAAAACATCTATTGCAAATCAATCCAACTGTCACGGTTCCAAATAGTAATCGAACAGAAATCAGAGTCCAAGGCAAAAAGTTCACCAAAGTTCCAATTTATTGCAGACACCATGTTGGCAACGCATGGGAAAACCCAAATCTAATTTGTCTCCCAAGTTCCCCTTCAATAGGAAACGGGCACTCCTTGTTTTCCACTCCCATCTGGGTCACATTGCCCACTAAACTTCTGCCAGCGTGGCTACCCCTCCTTGCAGGTGCTGGACAAAGATGACCTTGGAGAAGCCACAAAGAATTTGTTATTGGTAGCTTCTCACGCTCTCTGCATTCCCCCTCCCCACTTCTATATAGAACATTCTTCTATGTAGAACGGTGGCAAACGATGCTTTGACAGGCAGCCCTCCTCACAAGAAGAGCATGTCCTACTAATACACAAAAGAAAACAATTAGTGAGAGTATAGGGGATCAAACAAATCATCTTAACCACCCCTCCCCCAGGGGTCTCCTTCGGCTTATCTGGGTATTTGTTATGGAAATCTCTAATGAGCCTGTCTGCTCTAACTTTCCAACTATTGACCCATGTTGATTCAGCCAACGAATATCCTTTCCAATGTATAAGATACTGAAGGTGGCCCCTAAATAACCTGGAATCTAGGATTTTTTTCACTTCATAATGTCTCTCCCCCTGCACTACTATGGGTGGTGGTGGAGGAAGGTCTTGTGGCCTAATGTTGGATTGTTTCACTGGCCTAAGTAAACTACTATGAAACACTGGATGTATCTTTCCCAATATTCTCGGCAGAGCCAATTGTACTGTAACAGGATTGATTATCTTTACTATTGGGAAAGGCCCTAAGAATTTGGGACCAAATTTTTTACTGGGTATTCTCAAGCAGATGTATTTGGTTGATAAATAGACTTTATTGCCCACTTTGAAAGGGGGCAGAATGGCTCTATGTTTGTCCACTTGCTTTTTATATGTCTCTGCTGTTTCAATCAATGCCTTTTTTGTATTCTCCCACCCCTTCTTCAGGTCTTCCATCCATTCTGTTAGGGACTTAGATGGGTGCTTCTGTGGGCAGTTCCGGCATTGGGATGAATTCTTGTCCGCTGGTAACCTGGAAAGACGTCAATCCGGTACTGCTGTGTACTGCGTTGTTGTATGCCACTTCTGCAAACGGCAGCAGCTCCGACCAGTCGGCTTGTTGGTAATTCATGTAACAGCAGAGATATTGTTCCACCATGGAGTTTGCTTTTTCAGCTGCCCCATTAGTCTGAGGATGGAATCCAGAACTAAGACTTTGAGTGAACCAGATGGTGTGCAGGAACTCCTTCCAGAACTTAGCGGTTAATTGCACACCTCTGTCGGAGATGATTCTCTTCGGCACTCCGTGCAAGTGATAGATGTGCTTGAGGAAAAGTTTTGCTAACTGTCGGGCTGTCGGTAACCCAGAGCAGGCAACGAAGTGGGCCTCTTTGGAGAACAAATCTATGACCGTCCAGATCACGGTGTTTCCTTTACTCTCTGGGAGTTCTACAATGAAATCCATTCCTATTTCTTCCCATGGCTTACTGGGGTTGGCCACCTGCTGCAGAAGTCCAGGCAGTTTCCCTGGTCGGTGCTTACTTGTGGCGCAGGTGGCACACAGCTTTTTACATAGTCCTCCACATCAGTTTTCATCTTTGGCCACCAAAATTGCCGTCTTGTAAGGTGGAGGGTCTTCAAAAATCCGAAATGCCCCCCCCCCAGCTTAGAGTTGTGGCTCTGTTGGAGTACCTGCAGTCTGAGGTCCGCAGGCACATACAATTTGGCCCCTTTCCAAGCTAGTCCATTTCTCATGGTTAGAATTTCTTTGTTTTCCCTTAACGAGGGGTCGTTGGGCAAAGGTGCTTTAAATTTGTCTGTCCACTCCTCATGGCCTCGGGCGCTTGATCGTCTGGATTGAGCCCTGGTGAGGACCGGAGCCGCAAGCTCCCCTTCTGCGACTGAAGGCTTTGACGGAAGTGAGGAGGGGATGACCGAGTGGAATTCCTCCTCCCTCTGGCTGTCATATTGTGGCTTCCTGGACTTCCCATCTGCCAGCAAGTTCTTTCCCCTTGGGATATGCTTTAGTTCAAATTTGAATCATCTAAAGTATTGCGCCCACCTCACTTGTTTGGGCGACAATTTTCTGGGGGTCTTTAGTGCTTCAAGGTTTTTGTGGTCAGTCCATACCTCGAAAGGTACTTTCTTGCCTCCAAGTCAGCAGCGCCGAACGAACCGCAAAGGCTTCCTTTCCCCAGATGGCCCATCTTCTCTCCGTAGCAGTGAGTTTTTTCGAGACGTAAGCGCACGGTAAGAGCTGTCTATTCTCGTCCTTTTGCAGCAACACCGCCACCACAGCTACATCACTCGCATCAGCTTGAATGATGAATTGTCATTCTGGATCGGGGTGTTGGAGGATCGGCTCCTGGGCGAACAATTGCTTTAATTTCTCGAAGGCTTTCTGGCAGGCCATCTTCCAATTCAGCAGCTGACTGGGTTTTGGCTTGGTTGGTGTTGGCCCCGTCTTAAGCAATTCGGTCAGCGGTAGGGCAACTTCTGCAAATGCTGGGATGAACTGCCTATAGAAGTTCGCGAAGCCCAGGAAGCTCTGCAGCTGTTTGCGGGTGCGCGGGGCCTGCCAATCAAGCACTGCTTTCACTTTCCCCGGATCCATCTCAATTCCATCTTTGGAGATCTGGTACCCCAAGTAGTCCAGTGAAGTCTTGTGAAACTCACATTTGGAGAGTTTGGCATACAATTTGGTGGCTAGAAGCTTTTTAAAGACTTGCCTCACCAACTTCACATGTTCCTCCATTGTCTCACTGAAGATGAGAATATCATCCAAATAAACAAGCACCCCCTTGTACAAATGGGGATGAAGCACCTCGTTAATGTACTGCATGAATACTGCTGGAGCCCCTTGCAGCCCGAAAGGCATCACCTTGAATTGGAAACTTCCCAGGGGGCAGTTGAAGGCGGTTTTCCACTCATCCCCCTCTCGGATTCGGATGCGATATTATTCTTCCCTTAAGGCCAACTTAATGAATATCTTGCCTTTTGACAAGTGGTTCAGTAAATTTTTCATGAGGGGGAGGTTCTGAATGCACACCCCGTTGATCCCTCGGAAGTCCATGCATAATCTGACCCCCCCCCCATCTTTTTTCTCTTTGAACAGCACAGGGGCGGCTACTCTCGACTTCACTGGCTGGATGAACCCCCTCTCCAAGTTGGAGTCGATGTATCTCCTCAATTCTCCCAATTCCTTGGGGGACATTGAATACATCTTTGGCTTTGGGAGCGTAGCACCCGGCTCGAATTCTATTGCGCAGTCAGTTGGTCGGTGAGGAGGGAGCTCGTTGCATTCTTCCTCACTGAACACCCTCTCTAGGTCGAGGCATTCTCTCGGCACCCTTTGGGCCCCTGGGGGGTGATCTCCCTTGTGGGCGTGGCCAGTTGAGGCTCCGAATTCCCCCCCTGCATAACCTTCTCCTTCTGCTGTTGGGTTTCTTAGGGGGGAGTCGGGCCAATGTGTATATTGAGTTTTTGACACCCATCTTCCAATCAGATGGTGGGGGTCCACTTATCTAACCATGCCAAACCCAGGATAATCGCTTCAGACATCTTGCAGCGACTATGAATCGAATTCGCTCTTGGTGCCGTGCAAACTGCAGGTTTACTGCTTGTGTTAGGAGGGTAGCAGGAGCCCTCCCACTAGTGACCCATCCAGTTGTTGGAAGTGAATGGGGTTGGTTAAGGGCCTAGTGTGGATCCCCAGTTTATCTACCACTATCTTGCTGATGAGACACCTTGAACACCTGGTGTCGATTATAGCATCTACTTCCCCTTCCTTTGCCGTTTCGGACACCCGGATTTTGGCTTTTATGAGAAAAGGCTGAACGGCTGCACTCACCATCGGATTGTCTTCCTCCTCAACCCCCTCTTCCCATGGAGGACTCGATTCCCCCATCGATGGTGATTCGTCATTGTCCGGAGGGGGAGGGGACCCCTCCGGCTGCAGGGCCAACCACCCCGGTTCAGGTGGCTTGCTCGGCTTCCTTCTGGAGGCAGGAGTTGGCCTGGCCCTCGGGAGAGGAAGGGGGGCTAGTGCTAGGCACTCGGTCGCGCGGTGCCCGGCTTGGCCGCATCTGTAACACTTCACTCCCCTCATCGGTTCCACTCTGGGGGTTGGCCCCGGTCTAGGAAGGATCCTCCAGGCCGGCAGCCTTCTAGGGGGTCGGTCCGCCGGGGTCTCTTTCTTGACTCTGACCACCTGGTCCAGAGTGATTGCGGTGGAGTACCACCGTTGGATCTGGCATGGGACCCCCCGTATTTCGCATGCTTTCTTCAGCTGTGGGTCTAGCGCGTCTCGGAACGTGTGCACTAAGAGCTGCTCGGGTCAATCTCACACTTTTCCTGCTGCTCTCCTAAACTCCCACACTAGTTCCTTCACTGGGCGTCCCTTTTGCTTCAATTCTTTGATATGGGCCTCGGCATCTGCTTGCTGGGCCTCATCGCGAAACCTGATCCTCATCAGCTGGATAAAGTCATTCAGATCATCTAATTCAGGGGCCTCTTCATTGTGGAGCTCTGCCACCCACTCGGACGCTTCCCCGTCATTCATTCCCTCGGTGATCTTATCGATCAGCTGTCTATCTGTCTGTCTAGCGCTCGATTTTCATCGACGTACACCAGCACCCGGTGGAGGAAGTAGGCCAGCTTTGTTGGATGCCCATCAAACGTGGCTTGAAACCGGGGGGTTGGCCTCCTGGGGCCATGGGGGGGTGGCTAACCCAGCAGCAGCTGGCAGAGTTGCGGCTTGCTGCAGGGGTCCTCCCATTTGGATCCCGCCGTACTGCATCTGTTGGCCCCAAACCCCCCCCCCTTGGGGAGGGACTGGTGCGGCCGGTGCTGGCATCTGTTGGGGGGCTGCCCCGGGGCCCACTGGCATTGCACCCATCCCACTGTGGGGAAGTACCCCCATCCAGGAGGGGCCTGCCATGGTGGCACGGCTCTGAAAGTGGGTGGTGGGTTTGGCTCTGGCATCCTCTCTCCCCCAGTCTGCCACCACTGGGGCCTTCCACCTTCTGGTTGGCGGGTCAGCCTCGGAGACTGGTAGCAGGGTTCCCACCTAGGAGGTGGTCCAGTAGGGAGGCTTCCCAAGCTCCCCCCGTAGCGGTGTGAAAAGAGGCTGTCACCCCGCTTTGGTGGGAGGTTTGAGGTCTCTCTGGGAAAGAAAACATGGGCTGGGCCAGGTTCCATCTCGGAGCTTCCATCCCCAAGGGGGGGGGGGTTGTCCAACTCATGCTCAGTCATCCAAACCAATCGGGAAGCTCCATCAGCGAGTGTGCATGCGAGCTTGGCTGGGATCCCTCATCTTCGGAGCGCCCTGCGAGCGGGATTCTCGGCTGGACCCATCTAGGCTCACTCCGGAATACAGGGGCTGCTCTAGCCTGCAGCCTCCCATGGCTCCCAGCGGGGTCCGCTCCATCTGAGAGAGAGGCTGAGGGGCTGGTAGCTTGCTCTGTGCCCCCATCTGACGGTCTCTCTCCGCGGCCTCCATGGCCTCCACAAATGCTGGGGAAGGAGAGTAGAGGCTCCTAATACACTCCTCTGCGTCTTCCTTGGCAGTATCCCCGGCTGGTCTCTCTTCTTTCTCAATCTTCCCTGAGTCTTCTGTACCGCCCGGCGTTGGGTCAGAACTGGGGTTCAGGACCCCAACCAGCGCCCCAGAAAAAGGGGTAGCTGGGTAAAGGTTTAAATGAGATTTGGGTTAGTGTCACGGTTCCAAATAGTAATCGAGCAGAAATCAGAGTCCCAGGCAAAAAGTTCACCAAATTTCCAATTTATTGCAGACACCATGTTGGCAACGCATGGGAAAACCCAAATCTAATTTGTCTCCCAAGTTCCCCTTCAATAGGAAATGGGCACTCCTTGTTTCCCACCCCCATCCGGGTCACGTTGCCCACTAAACTTCTGCCAGCGTGGCAACCCCTTCTTGCAGGTGCTGGACAAAGATGACCTTGGAGAAGCCACAAAGAATTTGTTATCTGTACCTTCTCATGCTGTCTGCATTCCCCCTCCCCACTTCTATGTAGAACGTTCTTCTATGTAGAATGTTGGTAAACGATGCTTTGACACCAACATTAAAACAGTATCTATTGCTATAGCTGATTAAAATATTCTTCAACAAATGCTCTAGGTGAGAGGTTCCCAAACTTTCTCAATTCACATCACCCTCATTGTCTCAGTAATTCTTCATGGCACCCCTAATGGTTCTCAAACTTGCACCATTGTGCATCACACTTACTAACAATTCCAGCTCTAGATACTGGAACAACAGTTCCAGTTACAACAGTTTGTAACATCTTTTCTTTCATTGCTACCCTATCAAATGCTAGTCTGCGGCATATTTCTTGACTGCCTGTTAATCCTATAAGGCAGCAGCTGTCCTCCACTTTGATATCTTCATTGGCATTTTAAGGCTAGTTATTATAGATGTTATCATATAGTCTTCTGTATATGTAATCTTATACCAGTTTTTATCATTTTGCTGCTTTATTTCCATTACTAGAGTACACAGATCATTTGCTTTTTCAGTTAGCTGAGAAGTATCATCAGTATAGTTCAAGGTGGTTTGCAAGTTTATTCCACATCCATCTTCTTTTGATTTGTTCTCCTTTAACTTATTCAGAATATAAATTGAATGAATAAATGAAACCAGTCTGTTTCATCATGTTCTATCCATACTGTGGCTTCCTGACCTATGTATAGGCTTTACCTGAAGACAATGATTGATTGATTTATTTGTTTATTTGTTTATTTGTTTGTTTGTTTGTTTGTTTGTTTATTTATTTATTTATTTATTTATTTATTTATTTATTTATTTATTTATTTATTTATTTATTTATTTATTTATTTATTTAAATTTAATTTAGCTCCAATTCCAATAGATTCTGAGCAGCATACCAAAATCCATTCAAACAATTAACACATAAAACCATATGGCCAACCGAAACTAAAACAATCTTATAAACGACGCAATTTTTTAAAAAACTTATAGATATTTTTGCATGAAACAGGAAAATATACACTTATAATTTGTGATTTCGAGAAAGAAAATTTGATAATGGAAAAAAGTTAAGTTTTTTTAGTAATAATAGAGTAAAAGAGAATTTTGTCAATGCCCTTGCTGCAAAGGAAAAGGGAAGTTTTCTATTTTTTGTTGTTGTTTTATTTTTTCTGCACTTTTGCTTTTCTTTCTAAAATAAATTTAATTTGTTAATTTGTTTTAGTTTTATGTATTTTGTAAAACTTTAATAAAAATATTAAAAATAAAGCAAGGGAGCCAGAAATATAGTGATTAATACATCAACACTGGGCCTGGGACCAAAACCAGGTTTTAAGAGCTTTCCAGAACCCTCGGAGAGGGGGTGCAGTCCTTATCTCTAGGGAGATGTTCTGGAATTCCCACTTTCCAAAGTACATATGACAGTTTGAAAGTATTGACCCAAATTAAGACACTTCTATGGTCAAGAATTGCATTTCTATAATCATTAACTTCTTTTGGGTATTCTTTGATTTTTCAATTATCCAGTGAGCATCAACAACATTTTTTTATTCCTTTTGTTTAATGCCAGTTTGAACATCTGCATTTCCCTTTGTCTGTAAGGTTCTAATGATCCTAAGCATTATTTTGCTAATATGGGTCAGCTGAACGAAATGGAGTTGAGAATGCGTGGGTTTTTATACCTTTTGGGCTTTGTATTTGAGCTTCCTGTTTCTGTGCAAGAACATGTCCTTTAATTGGCTGTTGTCAGATTCCTGTGGGATCATGTAGGGGTTGGCTGTTGTCAGATTCCTATGAGGTCATGTAGGGGTTATGTTGGGGTCATAGCTGGTTCTCTGGGCAAAAGAGGAAATGCAAATCCTAGGTGTTTGAGCTAATTTTGTCAACCTTTTTTTTGTTGCTTATCTGAGCTCCCAGGTTTCTGTGACGTTGAAGTTTGGACTGCTCTGGGGATGGTGCAATGAAGGGGCTTGTGTTCTGAAAGGATGTTGGGCAATTCCTATTGTGGCTAATGGCTTTCATCCTGTGTTGGATCTTGGGTGAGGGGCTGCTTCTAATCATATCACTCTGCTTTTGTTAATTGTGCTGCAAGGAGTTTCAAAATATCCTGTCTTGAATGGATTACTAAATCTGCATTTCTAAAAGCTGGTCACCTCAGTTTCTGCTTGGGGGCAGGGAGACTGGGGCTGGTTTCTGTCTTTAAGAGCATGTTTCTCCATTTCTCCTTTAGGGAAATATAATATTCTGTCTTTTTAATATTTCCCAAAATATTTCATTTTTCTGGGGTAGGGCTTCCCACAATAGCTTACACACTTTGTTAACACTCCTATACTTGATGTTAAAATGTATACTGACCTTGAACTATAGATTTGCTGGCCACTCTGTGATTCTTCAGATTTACCTGCATAGTTTGGTTAGAATCTTTCCAGATTATTTCTAAAGAGACATTTTCATGTAGACTTCCAGCGTGGTAATGACATTCTCATCGAATATCAACTGACCTTTTTTTGTAAATAGGGAATATCTTCTAAGTTATCTTGGATTTTGACACCTCTACATAATTTCAATATACTTCCATCTTTGTTTGGTATTCTTTAAATTAGTTACTTCTGTCTATTGGCATCCTTTAGCATACCAATTTAAAAACGGAAAAAAGGTTACATATCTGTCAGTTCACTCTCAAAATCGCAACATGCCTTCCTATTGATTTAAATAGAGTAATTAGGTGAACTTCTTTCCTGAAATCCAGGTGTGCCAGATCCCCATAATACCTTCCAAAGCATGGGGTCAGTGCTCTGAGGTCCTATCAGATAACATTCTCAGATTAACTGTAGAAAGTTAGCACCCACCCGTCTCCTAGGAAAATGAAATATCCTAGGAAATATTGAAAAAGGAAATAATATGTTTCCCTGAATGAGGAAAGGAGAAACATGTTTTAAATGCAAAGCAGCTTCCTGTAGCTCCCTGCCCCCCTCCTTCAGCTCCAGGGTGATGGGATTAAAACCTTCACCCTTAGGACATGATAGGATTAGCCCTCTACCATCTGGAAAATTACCAGCACTCAAACAAATTTGGGAGACAGCCTAAAAGGCTAGCTAAGACCCTCACCCCTAGGGGGGGTCTGACCACCAATCAGAGTGCATTACATACACAGGAACAGGAAACTAAGAGGTGGGTCCCAAGAGAGGGCATAAAGCAAGGAAATTTCAGCATCTCGACCCTTCTTTCTCTGGACCCAACACCTGGAAACATGTGATCCACCTTTTCTGTTCAGGAGCTCATTCCATGTGCTCTCTGTTCTCCATTAAACCTTCTTTCCAAGCAACTTCCATGAATCCAGTGTCTTTTTCCCCACTTGGAACTGAACCCAGAAGAATATTCCTTACAACAATTTGGCACCCAAGAGATGGGACTCCAAGCTAACCTCTCCAATGATCCTGGCCTAAGTAAACTCCCTTGCTGGCAACAGACCCATTGAAGTCTGTGGGTAAGTTTCTTTGACCTTGGCCATTGGAAAGTAGGTTTTAAAGGGGTTTTGAGTTTGAGCTCAAAGGCTTCTTGGAAGGAAGGTGAGTACCTCTAAATTTAATTTAAAGCAAAGAAAACCATGGGATAAATGTGCATGCCTGTGTACATGTGTGTGTGGGGGGTAATTTTTTGTTTTTATTTTACTTTATGGCATATGAAAATTCCAATTTCAATTGAACAGTGCGTTGTCTGGGTAAAAATCATTTTAGGAAATAATAGTCATGCTATTTGTTTAACCAATTTAATGTATCTTCCTTATATCACTAATCCTTTGATATATTTCCTTCTTTCCCCCCCCCCTTTTTTTCCCCTAGCCCTGTTTTGTCTGCTAGCCATTGCAGGATATTCATTTTATGGTGGCTACTGTTCCCATCAATGATAGTTATAGATTTTTTCCACTTTTCCATTTCTCCAAATCTGTTTTAATTTGTTGCACTAATTTGTATTAAGTATGTATATTTTTGTTTTTTCTTACCTAAGTGTAGGATTGTACTTTTCTCTGCATTGAATTTCATTTTGTTAGATAGGGCCCAGTGCTTGGTTTTTTTCTTTTTTTTTTTGAAGATGAGAACCACATCAGCTCTTTTCAGTCCTCAGGTAGTTCCCCTGTGTTCCAAGATTTTTTTTTAAAAGATGTGGTGCAGTGGTTCTGAGATTTCATCTACCAGCTCCTTTAGGACTCTGGGATGTAATCCATCTGGTCCTGGTGATTTGTATTCATCAACTTCAGACAGGTGTTCTCTTACTGTTTTTTTTTTTTTTTTTTGCTTATTTTAACTTTAGTTTCCAGTCTGTTTTTTTTCCAGTTATATTTCTGGTTAGTTGGGCTGCATTTCTTTTTGCATAAGACCGATGCAAAGAATGAGTTAAGCCAACTCACGGCTTTCTCTGTGTTGCCTTCTCTCTTTAGTGGGCTGTTTCTTGATTTTTTTTGTTATTTATGTGTTGGAAGAAACTTTTTATTATCTTTGATTTTTGTTGCAAGTCTTTCTTCATTCTGGGCCTTTGCTTTCCTGTTTTTTTTTCTTTACAGATTCTGGCTATCTGCTGATATTCTGCCTTAGTTATGTGTCCCTCTTTCCATTTTTTTTTTGTATTTGTCCTTTATTCATTCAATTTGTCAGTGAGGTCTTTGTGCAGCCATGCTGGTTTCTTCTTGGATTTCTTGTTTTTCTTTCTCATTGGTATTGTGCTGTTGTGGGCTTTTATAATCATGTTTTTCAGAGTTTACCAAGCTTCTTGAGTTGCTTTTCCCTTTAGGAATTTCATCCAAGGAATCTTTCTCAAGTTTTCTCTGAGTTTATCAAAATCTAAGACTTTGTTTTCCAGTTTCCATGCCTTTAATTTCTGTGTCTGGCCTAATATTTATATTTAGCACTTCCAGTGTCAATATGAATAGCAGGGGAGATAGTGGACATCCTTTTCTTGTGCCTTTTTATGTATTTAAAATCATTCTCATTTTGTTTTTAATCTGTCTCAAGGGGAAAAAAGCTTAAAGCGATCTGAATGTATAAATTCATTTAGGAACCTTTTAGTCTTGCTGCTATTATTGAAGTATATATTTTATAGTCAGCATTCAGTAAAGAGATGAGCCTATAGTTTTTATCTGCATTAAATCTGAATCTTCTTTTGGAATCAAAATAATATTTGCTTCCATCCACGAACTTGGTACCTTCGCATCAATCAATAGTTCATTATAAACTTCCAACATTGATGAGCCTAAAGTATCTTGTAAAACCTTTGTAAAATTCTGCCAGTGGCCCATCTGGTCCTGGGGTTTTGTGGTTCTTTTGTCCCTTGATCGCTTCTGATAATTCCATCATTGATATTCATTCATTTAACATAGTTTTTTTACTTTTCTAGTACTTTGGGTAGTTGCACTTTTTCCAAATATTCTTTGGTTTCCTTTTCTGAAACTTTTCTTGCTCATTCAGCTTTTCATAATATTGAATAATTTTTGTTTATCCTCATTTGGTAGTATAGAGTTTCTTTCTCATCTACCAGCCTATGTGTCAATGTCTTTTCTTTCTCTGTTTTTGATTTGTGTAAGTTCTGTTTAGCTTTTCAGAGCACAGGACCTTCTGTTAGGGAAGGAGGAAGAATGTGTGTGCATGTGTGATTGAAGAGTGGGAAAGCAAATTTTGTTGTTGTTGTTGTTGTTGTTGTTGTTGTTTTTGTCCTGTGAACATTCCAAAAGCAAACTCCAGAATTTTCCGTTCTAAAAATGTGAAGCCCATGAATAGGAATAGGAGGTGCCAGTACTAGTTGAGGGAAGCGGAAGTCCGTCCAAGAGTTTTTTCTCCTCTGAAAACTGCGGACGACTCCCCAAGGAAGGGGCCCTTACTTCTATGAGGGAATCGGAAGTCCTTCCCAGATTTTTTTTTCTCTGAAAACTGTGAGCGTGCCACTAGCTAAGCCAAAGTGAACCTTACATTTAAAGGATCATGGGAAGCTCTAGTTCGAGGGTGGCGGGACCTCCTTTGAGAGTTGGAGCTTGGAGCCTGGGACGCCAGGAATATGCCTGTATGACAGGAATGAGCAAAGATAAAGCAGAGCAATTGTGTAGGAAATGGGCTTTGCTGAGGGATGACACAGAAAAAAAAACCAACGTGGCTAAATAAAGGTACTTAAAAGAAAAGGGAAAATGTTGGGGTTTTTGTTTGTTTGTCTCTCTCTCTCTCTTTTCTTCCCTCTCTCTTATATGTAACCACGTGGTTTGTTTGTTAAGATTTGTGCCTTCCCTAATTTAACAGAGATTTATGGCGGGAATGACTTGTGTGTGTGTAAAGTTCAGTCCTGTTATCCCCTTTGTCCCTGTTTTTGTGTATGTGTACGTCTTAAGTCCTTGTGCGCACTCGAGGTAATTGCAACTGTAAAATGTCTCTGTTCCCTAGAGATATGTATTTTAAATTGTTAGAAAAGAATTAAAAGTACTGAAAAGAAAGGAAAATGTCTTTGCCCAGTTGGGTCTGGCCAACCTAGTCTGGGACAGGGGAACAGAGTTCAATTTTCTTATTCTTCTCTGTGCTTTTAAGAAAAGCCCAAGTTTAAGAGAGAATGTTTTAAGTTAATTTACAGGAAAATTTCATTCTTACATTTACTGTATGTACATGCAAGCAGTTTTTTAATATTGCTCTTCTGTGATGTTTAATGGATGCCAATTCTCTGCTGAGATGGAAATGTCTGTCCATTTTTTTCCTGTGATGTCTCCATTTTGTTATAATTGATTTAACTGCAATACTGATGTGTTGTTTGTTTTCCTCAAACCCTGCCTGCAAACTATCTACAACCCCCCCATTCTCTAATCCTTTTACAATGCCTTTCCTGGTAGAATTACCAGCAAAAGGGGGAGGGGACCCTGTTCTTACGTCTTTCAACCCTGCACACATGATCCTGAAGCCTATGGAAGCAGAGCACATGGGCTCAGATACTGCCTCCAGTAGAGACCTTCTATCCATTTGAGCCAGAATTGGGTTTGAATCTAGTCCTCTAGTCATCACAGCAACCAGAGTGGCGCAGATCTTTCCAAGCCTGACTGACCAGGCTTACCACCAAGCCTAAGGCCATCCAGCAGACATGAATGAAAGTACCCTGATATAATAATAATAATAATAATAATAATAATAATAATAATAATAATAATAATAATAATAATAATAATAATAATAATAATAATAATAATAATAATAATAATAATAATAATAATAATAATAATAATAATAATAATAATAATAATAATCTGGCCGCACAAGAACAGGCAATTCGTACAAATGCCATAAAGGCCAAAATTGATAAATCTTCAAATGATGCTAAATGCAGATTATGCAAGGAAGCTGATGAAACTGTAGCCCATGTGCTCAGCTGCTGCAAGAAAATCGCACAGACTGATTACAAATTACGACACAACTCTGTTGCACAAATGATCCACTGGAATTTATGCAAAAATTATAACATCCATACTGCTACAAACTGATGGGAACACAAGCCTGAAAAAGTCACTGAAAATCAGATGGTCAAGATCTTGTGGGATTTTCGTATACAAACAGACAAGGTACTGGCGCATAATACACCAGACATCACGTTGGTCGAGAACAACAAGGTGACTATAATTGACATTGCAATACCAGGAGATAGCAAGGTCGATGAAAAGGAACACGAAAAAATTGCAAAATACCAGGACTTAAAAATTGAAATCCAACGATTATGGCACAAACCAGCAGTGGTAATTCCAGTAGTGATTGGAACACTGGGTGCTATCCCAAAAGCACTGGAATTACATTTAAAACAGCTCAAAATTGACAAAATCACCATCAGTCAAATGCAGAAAGCCGCACTGCTCGGTTCCGCACATATACTTCGAAAATACATTACGACTTCCTAGGCCCCTGGGTGGGGCTCGACTAGTAATCAATGCCAAATCCGGGGAAACAACTGGCCGCTGTGATACAATTTAATAATAATAATAATAATAATAATAATAATAATAATAATAATAATAATAATAATAATAATAATAATAATAATAATAATAATAATAATAATAATAATAATAATAATAATAATAATAATAATAATAATAATAATAACAACAACAACAACAACAACAACAACAACAACAGAGTTGTGTTGTAGAATGA